>PVKP010003540.1:0-107493 GCA_004027715.1 Plecturocebus donacophilus | reverse complement strand
GAGGGGAGGGGAGGGGAGGGCAAGGGAGAACAAAAGGCTTGACAATCAGATTGACAGACACTGATACCACGGTATAGCAGTACCATTAGTCCAAGAGACAGAAAGATAGTGACTGGGGCAGTGGAGTGGGGCTCCTAGGACTGTCCCAGAAATGGCCCCTTTCCCCACTGAGTCCTGGCTAAATGTACTGGCTAGCCTTGAGAGTGAGAGACATCCTTGTATTTTCCAAAGAACCTCCGCCTTTGCCTAAAGTAAATTGGTGTGGATTTCCATTCTTGCCACTAAATGATCCTTGAATGACACAATATGAGTTCTTTCAGAGGGCATTAGGCTAGAAAAATGCCACCATCTCCAATTCAACAAGCAATTAATTACAAAGTGTATATGCTGTGTTTGGCAGGAGAAAGCAAAGATGAATAAGATTCAATTCCTACCTTTGAAGGCTCTGTCATTCAGCAAGAAAGATGACGATAAAGAGAACTTATGTAAGGCAGAGTCATGAAATGGAACAACAAAAGAAAAAACCTTAACTATGGAAGCATACAAAAGAGGGCAATTAATTTAAACCATGAGAATCAGGGATGGCGTCACAGGAGAGGCAGCATCAAAAACCCTTGACCTTCACATGTGTCTTCAAATTACAGGCAGCATTACTAGGTTGCTATAATTTTACCTGATTCAAGAAAATTCCAGTGAGGCATAGTGGCTCAGGCCTACAATCCCAGCACTTTGGGAGGCGGAAGCAGGAGGATAACTTGATGTCAGGAGTTCGAGACCAGCCTGGCCTGGCCAACAAAGCGAAACCTCATCTCTACTAAAAAATACAAAAATATTAGCCCAGCCTGGTGGCACCCAGCTATAGTCCCAGCTACTTGGGAGACTGGGGCAGAAGAATTGCTTGAACTTGGGAGGCAGAGGTTGCACTGAGCTGGGATGGCACCACTGCACTTTAGCCTGGGCAACAGAGTGAGATTCTGCCTCAAAAAAAAAAAAAAAGGAAAGAAATTTCCTTGAATATTTGTAACCAACCCCCAAAAAGGCAGAAATTTAAAAAAATAATAATAAAGTCTAACATGGTTTGCTTGGGAGAATGGAAAGGTTAACTAACAGACCAGAAAAATACATAAACCTCATTAAGGCAAATGCTCCGAGCCAGGTAACAAAAGGAAAATTTTACAAGAGTCACAGGTTATTAAGTGGATACAGACATCTGCTTTCAGATTAAGAAAGGGGTGGTTAAATCACCTAAGTGTCATTGTTTCAGCCCAAAAGCCCCTTTCTGAGGCTTTCAAGTGGTGGGATTCAATAATGCAAAACTGGATGCTGCAACGCAATTAAAATGGAATCGCATGAAAATAGAGGCTCTTCACAAATTGCCTGTTAAGACACCAGATGAAACCCTTCTGACCAGTTACTCCAGGACTCTGTGGAATGCATTTCCTCCACTTTATCCTGCAGAAGTTACTGAATGACACCAGCACTAAGACAGGAGAGGAAGGCATCCCCTTGGAAGCCATTTAATGATCACCTAATTGCCACCTTGGTTGGGAAAGAGCTGGCAATTACAACAGCAGAAGACTTGTGTTTAGTGATTACATGTTTGCATGCGCTCCATAAAAATGCTGCATCCAAGTCAATAAATTTGTGGAGTACATTATACAGCACAGTGCATCATTCACCTAGAACCGCACAGGCAAAGAAGTGGAGCAGATGGCAAGTGAGAAAGAAATATTGATCACCATGAATAATTTTTACTAAAAAGCATATAAAAACTGCATTTTAAAATATTTCAAAATAATTTATTCACTGTGGTCTCACTGTTTTACATTTCTGTTTATAAATATTTACAACTCACTACCTTTGTCAAATAATTATTATTCAGTGTTCACAGTAAAGAGAAAGGCATCGGAGACTGTTTGTGTGTACGCCTCTCCTAAACTGTGTGACAATATTTTAATTTAGCATTAATTCTCAACTCTTCTCAGTGAAACATACACAGCTTTATTTGCTCTCTGTTTCAGGTGATATTTATAGACAAGCAGCATGTATCATAGTACCAGTTTTTATTTGTAGTGATTTAGTGATACAAGGGGGAGACTTCACGTTAATATTAATGTGGAATACTAACATGGAAAACCTAACTTCCTATGCACCCTAAACAGTCAAGGGAATAAAACAGGCAAAGCACAGAGATGGGCATGAATCAAAGCAATTTCATTAAATAATGTTTTGGCTGGGCGTGGTGGCTCATGCCTGTAATCTCAGCACTTTGGGAGGCCAAGAGGGGAGGATCACGAGGTCAGGAGATCGAGACCATCCTGGCGAACATGGTGAAACCCCATCTCAAAAAAAAAAAGTTTTAAAGAAGTAAGAAACACACTGTGTTACTATTCCAGAATCAAGAGGAAAATAGCTAAAGACCCCTCCCTGCATGTCACATGACCTTTCCAATCGGAAATGTCACTACACCCAGCAATGACTCTGGAAATAAAAGTATGTAACTGTACTTGATCATTGTGGGAAGGAAAAATCTCAATATATGCATATGGGAAGTCTTAGTATAATCTTTCATTTTAATATATCAGTGACAGTCCTACTTGGGCTGCTTCATTTTCCTTATTTCCTTTCAGTTTGCCTACATGTAACCTCTAGATATGGTGACTGGCACATCTATTGAGTTAAATGTTGAGCTGGTATTTTGGAATACAGATTAGTAAATGATTGATCGGTGTTCCTGGGTCTCTTTAAACTAACCAAACTAGAACTTCCGAGATCCACACAAAATATTTTTTCAATGAGTAGTGAGGCTGAGGGGCAAGAATAGTAAGTCGGCCCAAAAGTTCTGGGAAGAAGGTTGTGAAATGATTCCGCTGCAGACAGCTGGAATATTAGTGTCTCCAACTGTCTCTTCTTCCCTGTAGAATAAATGTATGAATATGTAATGAGCGTGTGTGTGTGTGTGTGTGTGTGTGAGAGAGAGAGAGAGCTGGGTGTTATGGTGACATACACATGCTACATAAATAATTACTGGAATGAAAATTAAAAATTTCTCATGGTCCTCTTTGGAGGAGAATCACATATCTGCTGGAGATAAAGACATACAACTAAAAGACAGAAAAGTCCCCTTTCTAATATATATATTTCTTTAGTCCACATGCTCTTTCATTTTCAGGTTAAATTAAGGGGTTAATATTTGTTCCTTTCTCCAGAAATAATGAACGTGGCAATTCTATCTCTGAAATTGAAATTCTGTTCTTTAATGAGCATAACATATTACGTTGTGTTATGCTCCTATTTTAGGAGTAAAGAAAAAATATAAGAATTCTATTGACACTCCACAGTGACATGAAACAAAGTATTTTTATTTTATTTCAAATAATATTAAAATTGCCTGTTGTTCAAGGAAAACTTTCTGAAGTATATTGGTATACACATACAGATGTCTGTGTGCCTATGAATGCTATTATTTCAGTGGAACTGAAACAAAATATGAATCTTTAACTCCCCAGAGTAACACAGTATGATGATCACCAAGAACATTCCCTTGCCAAAGTAAATTTAAGACAAGGCTAACCGTGGGGAATTTTGAGATTCAGTTATAATGGCGCAGCCAGCTTTCTAGCCAGATACCTATATCGTTAAGGATCCAAGCATACATACAAATAGATTTAAGCCATAGTTGCATTTTTATGCAATTTTATTTCTGGAGTCTAATTCATATACATTTATGTAGATGCTCATACATTTTTGCTATGTCCAAAATGAGACAGCATAGCATCGCAGGTTACAAATATTATTTTAAAATTAGAAACAATTTGAACATTACCATTGTCATTAGCTAATGGTTTTTATCTTCCTGTGGGACAATAAAGCATTAAAAATCAATTTATATAACATTTACTTCTCATAGGAGAAAAAAAAGGGCCATTAACATTTTCCAGTTAAAAACATCTAACATGCTATTGGGTCACAAATAATAAAGATTTGGGCTCACAGATGAAGGTCTGAAAAAGACTGAAGCAGAACAAAAATAAAATTCCAGGCTATGACGTATCGTACACAGGTCCAAAGCAGTCAGTAATTCTTATTCATCATGTTTTCAGCCTAAACCACGGTTTATATATTCAAGAACTAAGGTGGGGGTTAATGTTAGATTAATTGCTGGGAGATGACATTATGTATAGCCATTAAATTGAAATAATACTATGATAATAACTAATGATCACAAGTTGATTCCATCAGATGATTATTAGGAAAGTTTCCTCTCTTCCTCAGGACATGTTGGTGCTGTTCAATCAAACTCAGATATATGCAATCACTTTTACCTAAACTGATTTCTCTTCAAGCTTGTCCTTTCCTGTCTGATTTGTTAAGTCCTCCACTCCACATCTCATTGAGATGTTCTCCTCTATACATCCTGATCTGTCTACTTTATGCTGCAGAATTCCCATAATATCACCACAGAACACTTACAGTGGCCCATTGCTATAACTTAACTCAAGAAAAAATAACAGATATAGTTTGAGATTTTGTAAGGGATAAAGAGTAGTATCTTACAAGTGTCAGTAACTGGAAAATCTTTATCTTAAATTCTCCCCCTGGCTTTGCTTGAGTCTAGCCTCCCTTATTCAATCTTGCCTGCTCATACTGTACCATTTTTCAGGGCCAGAATAAACATCTCTCCACAAATTCTCTGCAGGTCCCTATTGCTTATTTCATTAACTAGAAAGCCTCTACAAGCCAGCCCCTATACAGACCATCAAAGTGATGAGAGAAGATGGTACTGATAGCTTTCCCCAGCCCTATGAGTCTGAGATCCTGTGTTTCAACAACATTGCCAACCCAGCCTCTCTCAACATTACACTCACCTGTAAACAAATATACACAAGTTTACCACTAATACACTTCCCGGCACATCACCACTAATATTACTAATACATTTCCCGGCACGTCACCTAGGGTTACAAAAAATGACCCTCAAACAAGAAGTTTAACAGGAAACCAAGCATGCATTCAAACCTGAATAACAAACCGGTATATTTGGTGGAGGCAGGAAGTTGGGCAGGGAATGGATTTAGGTGCTAAAGTCAGCAAGAAACATGAACCCAAGTAGGGCATCATCAAAATTACTTTCAAGAAATCCTCTAGGAAAACAAACTGGAAGACCAATGAGTCTGTCCTCTCCCCAGATTTCCAATCCAACACTCTTCATCCGAGGGAGTGCTACACTTTAGCAGCTAGTTTGCAACTTAGTCTCATGTAGGCAGTAGATCTATCCTTAAACTCAGAATCATGTGCCAAAGTCACTATACGAACAGGTCACAGCATCTGCTAGAGCAGATTGTATCACTCCCTTGGATTTTCTCTGGGGCTTTTGTGCTTTATAGTAGTAGAACTTCTTACTCTACGTACATGGAAGGGTTTTTGTTTCCTGCCCCTGGTCCTCACGGAGTGTAGTTTACTATGATGAGCTGAAAGAATGTAAGGTGCATCTCCATCACCCTCCTATGTTGGAGGAGAAAATGCAGGAGAAAACCTTGGGGCCAGAAATTATGTGAATTAGGCAAGCAGCAGGAAAGGAGCCCAGCCTGTGGGAAGAGGCTTCCCTCCCCACAGAACCACCACAGCAATCACATTTATTACACTGCTTAATGGCCATTGCAATATCCAGTCATACTAGGCAGCCCTTACGTAACCTTTGGAAGTGCACACATTCCTACAGAGGCCCTTATACCAGGAGACCTGCCTAGGTTGTTCATTACCAAGGGACAAAGTCAATAATGGCGAAGTTGACCTGCAATTCCTTTTTTCTAACCATTCCTTTTGCCTGCGTGCCTGTGTCGATATCTAGTTTCTCTCTCTTTTCGCCCCTTTCAAGCAATTCTTCATTGTCAGTAGCAGAGCAAGGGTGGGTGGGAGAAGAGTAAGGCTCTGACTTAGCTGGGAGCCAGAGAAGCTTCCTGAAGGAAGTGATTAAAGCTAAGCCTCTGAAACAGGAGCTAGAATTTAAGCAGGTGAAGCAGGTTGGGAGGAGGGAAAGGCTTTCTGAGTAGAGACAGCAGTAGGTGTAGGGGAAACTGTGGGCTTGACCTGGGGCAGGGGAAGAAGAAAGGGTGAGAAATTAAAAATAACCATTGCTAGATCCCAGAATGTATCCTGAGACCTACGGGAAGCCACTGAAATGGTCCTAGAATAGTTACTGACCCAAGAGTGATACAGTCATATTCCCATGTTTAAAGGTTCCTCCAGACTTTCTGTGCAGACAACAGTGGGGTCACAGAGAGTAAAGTTAAAGAGATGTTCTACAACTTCCACAGTCATCTAGGCAAGAGATTATGACTGAGTGTTGGCAGTGAGGAGGGGAGAAAATATAAATTCAAGTGACGCTGACAGGAGCTGGCTAATGATTAATTGCAGACAGACCAAGGGAAACATCCTATGTTTGAGGCTAGGGCAAATGGACTTATTGTTTCTGCCATTCATAGGGACAGAAAGGACTCAATGAAGAACAGGTTTGAAGGTAAGGAAGCAGAAGTGGGGAGAGATACTGAGTTTGGTTTTAAGGTGTCCTGAGAACCACAGCATCAAGGAGGAAGTAGGTTATATGGGCTTTAATCTCAAAAGGGAGATTTCAGCCAGAAATATCAATTTGAGCACGATCTTGGAGGAGATGGTAATTTTAGCCATTATGAGGTTGCCTGGGGAGCCGGTGTACACAGTGAGAAGAGAAGGGGCCTGCAGATCGATCCTTAAAGGAATTCCAACAGTTAATGAATTTAATGAAAGACAGTGGTTCAACCCCTTTATCATTCAAAGCTTTGATGTGCATAAAATAATGGCTTGTCACTCCCAAATCACAAACCTGTAAAGAGTTCCCTAACACTGCTTAAAGCAAAATTGTCCACAAGAAGTTCAAAATCCTGGCTTACCAAAGCCAGGCACCAAAGTGGTCCTGAAGGTTAGTGGTGGCTCCCAGGGCCCCAGGCTTGCTAAACATGCCTTGCCTCCACATAGGAGGTCCGAGGAAGACTGGGATTCTGATTCTATCACTTTTTAAATTTGGGTTTGAGTTACTTGTTAATACTAGTCAGAAAAGAGTGCTTCACAGAATCAAATAAACAACTCCAACAGCAACAGAGCACAGCCTCTCTGTACTTTGTAAAACAGCAATAGACAACTATTGCCAAGAAGAAATCCTTGCACATTCCCCAAAAAACACTTTGTGTAGACTATCTCAGAAAAAGACACTGGAAATACCCAGGAAATTAGCAGAGTCCTCTGCCCTCGGGGAGACTAGAGAGGGCAGATTGGGAGGCATCCTCCCACAAAATAATCTAGAACTAAATGTGAAGAATTCTTACAACCATACAAAGAAGAATGTTTCTTTAAAAGATTGCCTGAAATATCTGCAATATTGAGTCAAAGAATATCTTTCTACAAAGAGCATCACACAAAAGTATAGTCTACCATAGGTCAAAGAAACACATATTTCAAGCAAATTTTGAAAGGATGAGATTATTACAAAACCAAAAATATTAAAAGCTACAGTTCAAGAAGTTAGGCAGATCCGATTAGGACATCACACTTCCTAAATAGTTTCAGCAGAAAACGCTGGACAGGCTGGAATAGAAGTGATTGCCACTTCCAATCCTATAACTAGGAAAAAGAGTTCAACTTTTTTGAACTCTTTTTTTCAAAAGGGGAGGGGCGATTACTTTTCTAGTACAAAAGACCAGAACTGAAACATTCCTAAAATCTATGGAGTTATGCATTATCACTGCTAACAATGAATGACTTACTATGTTTAAGAGTATAGGTGCAATTTATAGCTTCAGGTGCTACTTAGGAAAATGATTTTTTAACCAGTTCCATGTTCCCGCAATGAAAATTCCACAGAGCCAGTGGGCTGAAAGGGAGAGATGGCATGTCTTGGAGACAGCAGGGTTGAAATACTTGTCCCCACGACAGGTGAGATGGAGTCTCGCTCTGTCGCCCAGAATGGAGTACAATGGCATAGTCTCGGCTCACCACAACCTCCGCCTCCCAGGTTCAAGCAACTCTCCTGCCTCAGCCTCCCAAGTAGCCGGAATTACAGGTGCACGCCACCACACTCAGCCAATTTTTGTATTTTTAAGTAGAAACCAGGTATTACCATGTTGGTCAGGCTGGTCTCGAACCCCTGACCTTGTGATCTGCCTGCCTCAGTCTCCCAAAGTGCTGGGATTACAGGCGTGAGCCAATGCGCCCGGCTATGAAGCAAGACTTCTTAGGTGAACAAAGAGTTTTTTATCCAGTTACCAGAGGTGCAAGAAAGTAAATGTAATCTGCCTCTAACCCAACTGTACAGAAAGAACCTATAGCCAATACTTTAAAAAATATATATTAATAAAAACTATTTAAGGTATAGTTGCTGCTCCTAAAGTTCTTCTGGAGCTTCTGTCTGTAACAAATACCAAGACCAATTACCCCTCTCAAACCTACCGTTTATAGTTTTCTTTTTTTTTTTTTCGCTCTGTCGCCCAGGCTGGAGTGCAATGGCATGGTCTCGGCTCACTGCAACCTCCGCCTTTCGGGTTCAAGTGATTCTCCTGCCTCAGCATCCTGAGTAGCTGGGATTACAGGCATGTGCTACCATGCCCAGCTAATTTTTGTATTTTTAGTAGACATGGGATTTCACCAAGTTGGCCAGGCTGGTCTCGAACTCCTGACCTCGTGATCTGCCTGCCTCAGCCTTCCAAAATGCCAGAATTACAGGCATGAGCCACTGCACCCGGCCTATAGCTTTCTTTCAGCATTTACTTCACTGAACACCTACTATGTCTAAAATCATGGGGGCAAAAATGTAAGATACAACTTCTGCAAGACTGGAACTCGCAGAAGCTCTCAGTCAAGCATTCAGAAAAAGACAGTTTGGAGGCACAGCTGTCATAACAGAGGTATAAGCAAAATTGTGTGGGCACGAGAGGAAATAAGTAAAACGGCAGATAGTCAGATGGGAGAGAGCTGGGGAAAAGAACGTCAGGAAAGACAAGAGTTTAGCAGAGGCCTGGAAACTACCTCCAAGAGTAGACTTAGAAATGACCTTGTAATCCGCACAAAATATTTTAAGACTTTATGTTACTAGCAACACAAGGCCATTCAGGGATTTTTCTGGAGGAGGAGTCTTGATCACCTTTGCAATGTTTACTACATGATTTGAAGTACTGAAGGCAGTGATTAAAAACCAAGGGCTTAGCTGGGTGTGGTGGCTCACGCCTGTCATCTCAGCACCTTGGGAGGCTGAGGCCGGTGGATCACGAGGTCAAGAGGCCAACCTGGCCAACATGGTGAAACCCTGCCTTTACTAAAAATACAAAAATTAGACGGGCATGGTGGTGGGGGCCAGTAGTCCCAGCTACGCGAAAGGCCGGGGCAGGAGAATCGTTTGAACTAGGAAGCAGAGGTTGCAGTGAGCCAAGATTGGGCCACAGCACTCCAGTCTGGCAACAGAGTGAGACTCCTTCTCAAAAAAGAAAAAAAGACAAAAACCAAAGGCTATATAAACAAAATAGAAAAACCCAAAGGCATAGGAAGGGGAAAAAATGTCCTAGGTTTCAGCACCTGAGCTAGCATTTGATAGCCATGGAAACTTCATTCCTTAACCCCTCTCTGTTACAAACTCCTCCCATGTGAAATTAGGACAATACTGTTTTTCAGGCAGGGTGAGTTGCATAAAAAGTAAAATATACTAGACCCTCATTGAAGCATACGGCACATAGTAAATGCTACCCAAATCCTCACCACAATTATGGTTTCTCCACCAGCAATCCTCAGCCCCTGATTCTCCTCTATATACTTAATTATTGTTGCTTCTTTCCTTAATCAGACAGCCTGTATCAGAGCCTCTACTTCATTCATATTGTACCCCTCAAAACATAAATGGCTACATTTTTATGTCATCCTCAGTATACTATTATCAACAAGAAAACCTGCATTATTTTTATTTTTCCATCTGTTCATTTAAATCCATTTTCCTACAGTTATAAATACCCCATCACACCTGGGTTTTTTTTGGTGTTTGGTTGGTTGGTTGATTTGAGTTTTTTAAGCCATCAGGTCATACTCTACTAATCCCTTGGGGGAAAAATCAGGTCATTTGAGAGCTTTTGAGCATTCCCACTAAAAGCCAATGCCAGCCCAGCTGAGCATTCCCACTAAAAGCCATCACAAGCTAAGGTCCCGCGGCTTTTTTTTTTTTTTTGGCTTATCTTTTTTGCTAAGTGCCTTCTCTCTTCCTTAGAGTGTTAGCAGGTTGAGCTCTATTACTGAAAGTGAAGAAGAAATGCCTTTCTCTTTCCCTGACAGCTATATTCCCAATGTGACAAAGATAATCATAGACATTAACAGTGGTAACAAGCTATTAGATCATCAACTCAGTGCTTCTTCCAGGGCAGGCAAAGCATCTAAAATAACACCGGATCATGACTACATTCTCAAAGGTAAATACATTAACTCTCACTCCCAATTAACAAAAAGCCTCTTTACACACCTACGCTAAATCCCTCTGTGCTTGATACAATACTCCATGGACTCAAAGTCAGACTCCACTTTGGAGATATTCAAACCTCTCTCCATCCCTCCCCTCCCTTACTCTAATACACCCAATCTCCCGTTCCCTTGATTGCTTTTCCTGCTCCAGAATCCGTCAACCCCTCTGCCTTTTATTGTAGCTATAGCAACCAATCACTGCATATCTGGAGGACACAACCCACCCTTGACCACCCGCCACAAAACTAGCATGAAAAATGTTATAAGCTTCATGAAGAAAGGAATTTAAGGTGTTTTGTGCACTACTGAACTCCCAGCACCTAGAACAATGTCTGGCCATAGTAGGTGCTCAATTATTCTTGGTAGGAAGGATAAGAGAGTGAATGAATGAATGAATGAACAACCTACAGTTTCTTTCTTGATTTCCTATGGGACAGGTGTTTTCTTCCCTGGCCAGCAACAATTCTTCTGATCTCAGATTTCCTTGTAGGAAGCTATTCCCTCAATCCATAATCAGTCTTTCTGAAAGGCAAGCAAGGTCTGGTCAGGACCTCCTCTGAAAAAGGAGGCAGGCAGACATCCAGACCTGGCAATTAGACAAGTTTATCCCTCTGGATGCAGTGACTGGTCCAAGGATAAGACATTTGCCGGAAATTTTAGGGAAAGAAGCTTGTTCCATTGGTACTGCAACTATAAGATGATTTCAGCCCTGCAACGCCAGGGGCCACCAGGAAGAAAGGGCCTGCCTAGAAAGGAAGCCAACCCAGGCAGAAGCACATAGAGGCAGGAAGCTGAAGGCCAGAACCAGCCCCAGACTTTTGAGTTACTTCAATCAATCAATTCCAATTTTTTGCTTCCACCCTGCTTGTCCCGGCATTTCTGTCACACGTGCCTGAATAAATCCTAAGATACAAGTCACCTTCATCCGGGCAACCTCCAAAGCTTCAATTTCCTATACATCACTGACATTCCTTCACTGAGAACTCTGTGCACTTTATCTCAATTTATCATTCCCATATTGCCCTGGCACTGGTCAGAACCATTGCTGCTAAAATGAATCCTTCCTTGTGTCACGTACTTTGTAAGTATGTGTAATTCCTCAGGTGTAAATCAAGTACCACCCTTTATGTTGTAACTGGTTTCATAAATCGTTGTGAATTTTTAAACAAGTCTTTTATATACTTAGAACAGATGCTCATTACACAGGCCAACCACAAAACTGACCTTTACTCCACTTAGTTTATCTTCTTCTGCAGGCCCACAAATTAGCATGATCAAAAGCCCAAATGCCCATATGATTAAGCTGGACTAATTATCATTGCTAATAAAAACACCGTCACCCTGGTCGGTCCACTTTGGTGATTGTTAAAGGAATCATGGGCCTTTTTCTATAAAGGATTAAATCTCTGCTGGAAACCTCTGAAACTCTTCCTTACTTAACCCCAAACATACATCCCCCAAGAAGAGATTTTAGCAGAACACCCTTCCTTTTAATAAGCGCTGTCATTTCTCATCATACCATGTCTAAATTTGTTCAAATGTTTTCACTCATTTTCAATAAAATTATTTAAAAAGTTCTAGAAGAGGGAAGATGCCGCAAGGAGCTCTAACATAAGAACAAGCTTATGTCCTACAAATTTAGTGTGCTTAAAAAGGTCTTTGAGAGTTGAAAGTAAACAGATGTCTTCAGATTTCTGCAACAGAAGAGAACAGTGCCAAAATAGCACACTGATGCAGTAAGCGACACTAATTACTGAGCACAGGTATTTTTGGCCTCTCATTTACAAAATCTAGACCGAGCTAAACCCACTGGAATGGAGTATCATACCTGAACTTGGTTTACCTGCAGATAAGCTTCCCATGTAAATTAAACCACGCACAACACAATTTATGCAGTACAGAGGGCACTTCTGAATGTGGGAGAGCTCACTATCAAACAGGCCCACAGAAAAATGTAGCGCTGTGGGGTTTGATGCTCTTCCTTCAATCTTCTTAATTAGAACCTAAGTCTTTATGAAGTCATTTCTAAATTCAATCTTTCTCTGCTCCCTAAATTAAATGCTTCTCCGTTCCCAGTTCCAAACCTCACAGGCATGGCAGGAATTAACATTTTTATTTATTACTTTAAAAAATGTATTTTGTTTCTCAACTCCTGCCAATTGTAGAGCTGCTGTCAGAGCACAGACTTGATCACACATTTGATAGACAGAAAATTTTAAAATTATCCAGCGTGATTTTATTGCTGGGGAAGGTAGAGTTGACTTTGGGATTGTATGAGGAAGACACAGAATATTAATCCCCAACTGTGTGTTAATAATATTGCCGCCAAGTTTTTAACTACGTGCTGCTGAAATAATTAGTAACTGTATCAACAAGTCAAGCATTGTAACAATTTGTAGTCTGATACAAAGAGATAATGGTAAAAAATATATATATATGAATCAATTAATCAATGAATCAATCAATCAATCAAGAAAGTTGGCTGAGCAGAGGAAAGTTCATTTCACCAGTGACGTTTAATGAGCATATAGCTTGGGTAAGCCACTTCAAGTCTCTGTGCTTCATTTTTCTCACCCATGGGACAGAAATAGCAATTCTATCTGCTGCCATTCCTCCTCTCACGGTCACTGTCAGTATTCGTTTTATATTCGGAGTTCTCAGGACAGTGCCTAGGTATGCAATGTGTTCTTATAAATGGTAGCCATTGTTGATCTTATGAATTTAGCAAAATTAATTAAGAAGAGATGACACATTTAGGTTTGCAGCCTACCATTGTACTCTCCCAGAAAAGTTGGTAGATGTATCCTTTCTGGTTCAGATGATTTCACTCAGTCTTTCAGCTGCACCTCCATTTAAGGTTTTCCTTTTTTTTTTTGAGACAGAGTTTTGCTCTTGTTGCCCAGGCTGGAGTGCAGTGTTGCAATCTTGGCTCACTGCAATCTCTGCCTCCCAGGTTCAAGCAATTCTGTCTCAGCCTCCCGAGTAGCTAGGATTACAGACGCCCACCACCACGCCTGGCTAATATTGTATTTTTAGTAGAGATGGGGTTTCACCACGTTGGCCAGGCTGGTCTTGAACTCCTGACCTCAGGTGACCCGCCTGCTTCACCCTCCCAAAGTACTGGGATTATAGGCGTGAGGGACAGCACCCAGCCTCAAGTTTTTTCTTTTAAGGACTTTTAATGTCAGTAGGATCAGATGTTTGTCAAAAGCATACAACATTTCCTACTAGATTAGGAAGTTCCTGGTATTTGGCTTACAAGTTGTTGGCCAAGACTATATACCTTATAACACATACTGACACTGTGTGCAATGGTCACTAATCACCTCTGTCCCGGTGCTGTCCACTGCTGATACATTTCACAGAAGAGCAGGGTGGAGAAAAGAAGAAGAAATACACCCACTAGGCAGAGGCCTTCATGACACATGCAACTTGCATAGAATTCTGTTCTTTCTCAGCAGAGCCACTGCAATCTGCAGGACAGACAGCAGGGAGGACCTTACAAAACACCTCTCATGCACAGGGAATTTCAGTCCAGGTGCAGGTGGGAAGAAGCCAGCCGGCCAGTGATCTCATCCTGTCAGGGTCCCAAAAGATTTGGATTCAATAACTAAAATCATACGGATAAATGCTACACCCTAACAGTAATTTCTTTAAAAAGAACCAGAGCCAGTTTATTGCCAGTGATAGTACATTCCAGCGGGAAAGACTAGATTAAAACAAAAGAAATTTTGTTTTCAAGATTAGATTTTGGCAAAGCAGAGGCCAACAACTAACCTAGCCATTCCCTAATGAATCCAACAATCTTGAACTTACAAACAGATCGATTACCATGTAGCACGAGGCTAGGTCTGGCCCTGTGAAAAGGGGAGCTTCAGGCTGTGATAAAGTCACAGAGCTCTTCAAACTGAGAGGGACTTAAAGTCACCTTCATCTAATCCCCAGACTTCCACTGCCGCCAGCTGACTGTGAGCTCTGAGAAGGAGCTAGCTCTGAGAAATAAGCAAGATGACCGAAGCACGGTGTCCACCTGCTGGACAACGCAACAAGCCAAGAAGAATCCCTCCACCAATCCTAAGAACAAGACAGCATCTGTTGTAAGATGCACCCCGATCACAGGGACATTGATATGTGAAAACTGTATATCCAACAGCTCAGTAGCTCTTAGCCAGGGGTGGTCTTGCACACCAATGAACATTTGGGCAATGTTTAGTAAGGCTTGGTTGTCACAAATGGGAGGTGTCACAGCAGTATCTAGTGGGTAGAGACCCAGAATGCTGCGGAACCCCCTTAAAACGCACAGGACAGCCCCCACAATAACAACAAAATTAGCTCAAAATGTCTACAGTGTTGATGTAACTGATGAAATATGGTTCTTCATTTGCTGCCGGAACCAAGGTATATAGCAGCTGCTCAATAAACATTAAATGAGAAAAAAAGTTAAATCACTTGTAGTGTAAGTGAACTAAAGGAAGGATAAGGAGATAATCCAGATTTGAAACTGCTACCTAAACTATGAGTTCTGTTTTCTCAATTCTTCAGACTAGGGAGGGGGATGTCCTCTGTCCCATTAGTTAAGCAGCAGTTACTCAATCCTCTGGCAGCATAGGCCCTGCCATTTCATTCATGCTTTGTTCAAAGGGACCGACACTAAGTGACTCATATAAGAAATTTCGAGGTAACCCATGAAGAGAATGATAATATTTTAGGGCATGATCATGACGACAGCAAATCAATGACAGATGAAAGCTCCCCTGTATTAAGAACTTTTTTATTGCCATGTGGTCTTCAGTATTGCATAGGCAATGTAAACCTGCAAGGTAAAAATTATTATTAGTAGTATTATTATTATTTGAGACAGAGTCTCACTCTGTTGCATAGGCTAGAGTGTAGTGACGCGATCTCGGCTCACTGCAACTTCTGACGCCTGGGTTCAAGTGATCCTCCTGCCTCAGTCTCCCGAGTAGCTGGGATTACAGGCAAGTGCCACTATGCCTGGCTACATTTTGTATTTTTAGTAGACACAAAGTTTTGTCATGTTGGCCAGGCTGGTCTTGAACCCCTGACATCAGGTGATCTGTCTGCTTTGGCCTCACAAAGTGCTAGGACTACAGGCATGAGCCACCACGCCAAGCCTATTACATGTATTTTTGTTAGTATTTTTAGAAAACAGGTTCACAACAACGGATACGGCAAAATTCAGAAGCTAGGATGTGGTTAGACCAAGAACTCCAAAATTCCAACCCCTAATGCAATTCTCTTCCTACTGTAAGAATCTGTATCTGTTTTTCACATAAGTATTTTCTGTATCTGGTATCTGAACATCAGGGAAAAAAAGCTGTAATGAAACACAAAGACTTACATACAATTCACTTAAACTCTAGAATGACCAACAAGCATACCTGGTGTATTCAATGTTGCAAAGCAAAGTCCCCATTCTTAACCTGGCACGTAGATCTGCACCCAGATGTGAAACAAATCTGTATACACTGGCTTCCATATTCTAGGGAGAATACTGCCTTTCTTCCCACTGGCAAACAATACTTAGAAAGCCTGAGATGTCTATTTCAAAAAGATTTCACTCCTTGCTTCCTATCATAATATATGTTGGGGAAGGAAGTTTGCTCTGAGTCATATAAAAATTACCTTTTCTATTCTCTGGGTCAGTAAGAAAAAAACATTTAATAGAGTAGCAGTACTTTTGAGATTTGGGGCAAAGTTTCTATGTTACAGTCAACATAAATGTAATGGAATTGTCCAGGTCAGAGTTTAAGACTTAGATCTTCTGGTTAAGAGTTGTGTAATAGCTGTGTTCACAAAGCTCTCTGAGTCTCAAGTCTCCTCGTGTCTTAAAAAAACTGAATTCATGGTCATCATCATTATTTATCTCAGATAATGACTGGGAGAATTAAATAAGGTATTCAAATGTACCTAACATAGTTCTCATTATGAAGTGAACAATGAATATTTGTTGAGCCTAAATCTGACTAAATAATACAGACAAAATGACAAAAAGGGCCATGCGGTACACTCACATGAGTGAATGGAGTCGAGAGAAACACTGATTGCTCTTGGTCTAATTTTCGTTTTCTCTTATTTAATAGGTATATGAAGAAAATAGGTATTTCACTTCCTCTTAACTCTGCTGTTTGGAAAATGACAGCAAATGTGTGGTGATAAGTGGAAACTGCCTCTGAGTTAGAAGGTAGTAAAGAGGGCTGGGGACCATGGCTACTGGGATAGCACCCAAGTAAAGGGAACAGCCCCAACATGGCTATGGCCAATTTCTGTTCATGATACAAAGCATTCTTTTTTTGAAACAGAATCTCGCTCTGTTGCCCGTGCTGGAGTGCAGTGGTGTGATCTCTGCTCACTGCAACCTCCACCTCCAGGGTTCAAATGACTCTCCTGCCTCAGCCTCCTGAATAGCTGGGATTGCAGGCATGCTCCACCATGCCGAGCTAATTTCGTAATTTTAGTAGAGACGGGGTTTCTTCATGTTGGTCAGGCTGGTCTCCAACTCCCGACCTCAGGTGATCTGCTGCCTCAGCCTCCCACAGTGCTGGGATTATAGGCATGAGCCACTGCGCCTGGCCCAGGTACCTATTTCAGCACTGAAATCACACAGTGGCTCATGCCTGTAATCCCAGCACTTTGGGACACTGAGGTGGGAGGATCACTTGAGTCGAGGAGTTCAAGACGATCCTGGGCAGCAAAGAGAGACCCTATCCCTACAAAAAATCAAAAGGTTACCTAGGCATGGTGATGTGCATTATAGGCACCTGCTATCATGCCTGGCTAATTTTCTGTATTTTTAGTTGAGACGGGGTTTCACCATGTTGACCAGTCTGGCCGCCAACTCCTGACCTCATGATCTGCCCATCTTGGGCTCACAAAGTGCTGGGATTACAGGAGTGAGCCACTGTGCCCAGCCAGCATTCTGACTTTCTAAAGAAAAAGAAAATCTATTTTTACATGCTGGTTAGCACATCAAATATTTCTTAAGAAACAAAGCATAAGCCAATAGAGTATGAGTCAAACTTTTTAAGAATGATATACAACCAAGATAGCCAATTTAAAAACTGTTTTTAAAGACAAAAAAAGGGGGATTGGAGGTAGACTAGGGACAAATGTAAATGGTTAGTTCAGCACAAAGTCATATTTTGTGGCATTTATAAATCACCAACCTCTTAACTGATCACCTGGCTTTCTGAGATTACCCCTGATAGAGAATCATAATGATGAGAGTCATATAATACAGGCCCTGGGAGAAGCCCTTTATATGAATGAAGCATGTTGGATCAGGAATGGTTCCTGCATTATTATGACAAGTATGGAAATTTTCATACTCATGAATGATTATCAACTTGGATCCATACAAGTTAGTCAGATAGCACTATTCTTTCTATTTAATACAGAAAGAAGAGTGCACAGAGCTGTAAATTAGTTTGCCTACGAAGAGCCAATAAGTAATGGCTGCTGTTGAGATCAGAATGTCAATCTGTCTGACCCCAAGTACAGAACTCCTTCCACCAGACCACATCGGTTTGACCACTGTATAAGCAGTGTCTATTGAATCCATAGAAGTCAGTAAAAACCAGAATAAAATCCCCTTTAATTCTACCAGGAGAATAAAACTACATCATCACAAGACACACAGAGCACGTGTCAAATCAGATGCAAAAACAACTAGGGCAGAAAGGAGCAACTGGTGAAGCTGAAAAACAATCTTGGCACTTCCTTCAGAGTATCCTCATTGCTAGGAGATTAAATGTTCTAAAGTCCAGCATTTGTCAAGTTTCATTCATTCATGCATGGCCTTTGCCATCAGTGCTCTATCACCTATCTACTGATGAATTACTTACTCAGTATTTTCCTAGGAAACGTTATTTTTCATTTAAAGTTAAAGAAGGTGCAGAAAAATAAGTAATGCCAAGGGACAGCGGTGGGTGGGGAGGTATAATGAGGGGAGAAATATCACATATAGGTGATGTGGGGATGAAGGCAGCAAACCACATTGCCGTGTATGTACCTATGCAACAATCCTGCATGATCTGCACATGTATCCCAGAACCTAAAGTACAATAAAATAAATAAATAAAAATAAAAATTTACAGAGAAAAAAGAAGTCAGTGGCTAATTGCGGTGGCTCATGCCTGTAATCCCAGCACTTTGGGAGGCGGAGGCGGGCAGATCACTTGAGGTCAGGAGTTTGAGACCAGCCTGGCCAACGTGGTGAAACCCCATCTCTGCTAAAAATACAAAAATTAGCCAGGTGTGGTGGCGGGTGCCTGCAATCCCAGCTACTCGAGAAGCTAAGGCAGGAGAATCGCTTGAACCTGGGAGGCAGAGGTTGCAATGAGCCGAGATTGCGCCACTGCACTCCAGCCTGGGCAACAGAGCGAGACTCTGCCACAAAAAAAGAAACAAAAAACCAAAAACCAGTCAGTGAGGAAGTCAAGACATGGACCCCGCCAAGGCTTCTTTCCATTCGATTCAGAAGTTATCCAAAATGTTATTCTCTGCCTTCATCAAACATGGGTGGACACTGCAAAGGCACTGTGAGCAGGGACAGAGCTGCATATGGTGTTCCAGCTGTAGAAACTCCATCTCTTCATGAAGGGGCAGAATAGAGTTTCCTATTTAGCTTTGCAAAATAGATGATTACTTCTTAAATAATAAAATCTAACATTTTATTGGACTCTTTGGATGAATGCAGGAGAATAAAGTTAAATAGAATCCTCAAACCATTTCATGTACTATGATTGAAAACTAGAAGCCCATCATTTCAGAAATAGAGTATGGATTATCCTCTCCCAAAATGCAGCACCTTACTTCTTTTACATGGCTAAACCTCAAACAACCTTATAAAATCTTCAGCAGTTTCTCTGTATTTGCCTGGCATTTTCCTAGGACGATAGATTTAGCAATCTATCTTCGCACTGCAATTTTATTAAGCATTGGCTTTTTCTTTGGGTTCCATCACTTACGACTTTTTATGAGCCCTGTGCATATTTACTCAGTTTTGCTATGTAAGCATCCTCTTTCTAAGCTTATGGGGGGCAAGGAGCTTGTCTGAGGTCTGCTTAGAGGCACTTCATGTCAAATTATTCCACTGAGCTTTGCAATCCTCGTGTGGGTAAATATAGAGCTGCTTTCTATCAGAAAACAGTGTTTTATTTTTAAATACTTCCTTAATTTGTGCAAAAACTGCTCCTAAACACACTACAAGTGTGACTGACAGTTTGAAGGGGATCCAAACAACTGTCAAAATGGTGAGTGTGGACATCGCGCCTGTACCCAGTTCTGGTTATTCCAGTTGCTGCAGTCATTTAAACGCATTATCATGGAAATGACACATTTATGCTGAACTGCAGGGGGTGATCCCATGCAAATATGATTGATGTCTGAATCTACTTTTCCATTCATAAAGCTCAGTTTTTACATTAATTATTATGGGAATTAATGGCCACTTATAAAATATTTCACCCCCAAAGCAAAAATCTGGAAACCAATTATGCCTGGATATTGAATGGTGAAAATGTTAAGCAATGCTATTACTTCTCATTTCAGAAGATCTACCTGTTAATTTCTCCTAGAAAAAGAGACAAGTATAATGAAAATTTTCATTTTCCATTTAGACTCAGTTTATAACATAGTATAAGCATTAGACTCTGTTAAAATATAGAGCAACAGCAAATAATTCAATTGATCGCACCTTAAATTAAATAAATTTAAAAAAAAAAGGTACAGCTTTCACTGGCAGACATTTCTGAAAGGTTATTAGGAAAAATAACTAATATAAGTGCAATACTTATACATTTCAAACATGGGGATATTCATCATAGAGTGCTGAACACTAAATCAATTTCCCTTCTCAACTGGCATTTACAGATTCCTCAAGAACACCCAAAATTGAATTTGATTCATAATAAATTTCAATTTACATCAAACTTCAGGGAAATATATGAGGCCTAACAAAAGTCTTTCCCCAGATCAGAAAGTTTCTAATTTGCAGGATAAGATGGTGCAAATGCTTTCTTAAAACCCATTTTCAAATTTTATGATCATACAAAAAAGTTATTATTATTTTTTTTTTTTTTGAGATGGAGTTTCTTTCTTGTTGCCCAGAATGGAGTACAATGGCGTGATCTCAGCTTACCGTAACCACCATCTCCCGGGTTCAAGCAATTCTCCTGCCTCAGCCTCCTGAGTAGCTAGGATTACAGGCATGCACCACCACACCTGACTAATTTTTTGTATTTTTAGTAGAGATGGGGTTTCTCCATGTTGGTCAGGCAGGTCTCGAACTCCCGACCTCAGGTGATCTGCCCACCTCGGCCTCCTAAAGTGCTGGGATTACAGGCATGAGCCACCCCGCCCAGCCTATAAAAAAGTTTAGACACCCATATCATGTGGTCAACCAACCAAATATAAAAAAATTTTTTAAGTAAAATATAAAACAAAAAGGAAAAAGAGAAAAAGCTGATAAGCTACCCAGGGGAAAAAAAATACATATTGAAGCTTTGATAAAATGACTCATTCAGATTTAGTTAACTCCAGAGAAAAGAAATTTAAATGCAAAGGAAGAGTATTCCTTAAACCTTTACTAAGATAAGATAGATAACGTCAAATGTGGTCTTAGAACAGTGGGAAACCCTAAGTCCAGACAGAAGGAAAAGGTGGTATTATAGTTTTAAATTCCAATAAAAGCACTCATGGCAAGATAATTAACTGAAGGAAAAAAAAAAAAAAAACCCAAGATCAAATGCAGGATTGTTTTTCCCTTTCATTTACAGCTTAAAAGCTTCTTGGCAGCACCAGTGATCTGTCAGAAAGGGTGAAAAATTGTGCTTAATAGATAATTTTAAGACTTTACTCAAAAGATGTTAATAAATATACCGGAGCTGGGAGGTGGAAGTTGCGCAGCAGTTCGATGGGCACAGTGTTCTCCTTTTGCCGTCACCTGTTATAAATCTGAAACTGTGATCACTCTGACTGCATGTTTCTTGCCTCTAAAATAAGCAAGAAGCTGTGAAAATGTTTCCAAGTTTCCAGGCCTCAAAGAAAAGGAGAGAGAACTTACAAAGTATGATGGCTTCAGCTGCCTTCATCAGAGGCAAGTTGGTTTTACATTGTTTTTAAGCATTTGCTCTGAATAATGAAAATATGATCAGCCTTAAATCGTCAATGAGGGTTATTTCAAATGGCTTCTAAGACTTGGGATCTGATAATATCTAGAGACAGCCTCAACCAGAAAATGGGTTTAGTTTACAAGAGAATGGCAACGCCATGTCTGGGCTGTGAAACAGGACGAACCTTGCACAAGCTACCATGGGAGTCAAAAGGACACTTTGCAACAGCAGTGAAACCAGGGTAGAAATGAAACGGCCAGCAGGTCTCATATTCAAAGGCAGGCCAGGGATGCCAAACCTGGTGGGCATATTCAAGCACTGTTCTTGACTAGGTTGATGCTCCAGAAAGCAATCTCTCACACAGGTGAGGTCTCCTTCAAGGCTTGCATCTTTCAAGGAAAGACTTTAGCAAATGAATATCCCCAGTAATTTCCTTTGATGCTACATCTCATCTAATGACATGGCGACAGTGACTATGCTTAGAGAAGACGATTCCCATTTTAGTTCACAGCATTCCCAAGGGGTGTCTCAAAAGAAAACCTCCTCTGCCTGGTCATTTGATTCGCCAGATACCTGTGAGGATTAAAAGCATTTCTTTTGGCCGGGCGTGGTGGCTCATGCTTGTAATCCCAGCACTTTGGGAGGCCAAGGTGGGCGGATCATGAGGTCAAGAGATCAAGACCATCCTGGCCAACATGGTGAAACACTGTCTCTACTAAAAACTACAAAAATTAGCTGGGCATGGTGACATGCACCTGTAGTCCCAGCTACTCGGGAGGCTGAGGCAGGAGAATTACTTGAACCCAGGAAGCAGAGATTGCAGTGAGCAGAGGTTGTGCCACTGCACTCCAGCCTGGGGCCTGGCGACAGAGTAAGACTCTGTCTCGAAAAAAAGAAAATGCATTTCTTTTGTGTACATCACTTGTCTGAACTTCAAGGATCAAGTTTTGCTTCTAAGCCAAACATTCTCTCCCCTCATACGGCTTTTATAAGGAGATGTTTTTGCAGTGGTTGTTTTTGATAAAGTAAAATCACAGAAGGTATTCCTCCTCCATTATCACTTCTGGTAATTCTCTTCAGGTGTCACCTATAAATAGCACACCATCTCCACATCCAGAACTTAAGGATCTGAAATGCCATAACCTAAAGCCCTCACAGTGTTAGGAAGAACTCAAACGCGATGATGCCCTTTCATAGCGGGCATGTGAAGGAAAAGCAAAAAGGCAGAACTGGAGCTACAGAGCTAGAGTGAAAATTAGCCCATCTCGACACACAGCTCTTGTTCCACCAGCAGACTGAGCACAGCTCTGTTTTGACTGGTAGAGGTGGGTGGGAGGTAGAACGTGACTACTTTCTGGCTTTCATTTATTTGATGCACAATAAACTATGATAACGCCCATAGTCCCACCTGGTCAAAGCCGAGCTTCAGAGTCACAAATAAATATAGTAGAGCTTAATGATCGCTCAAGATTATGAGTTCTGGATTCAAGTCACCTGGTACTGAATCTCACCTCTGAAAAGAATTCATGGGCAAGTTACTCACCTCACTTAAAGAGGATGGAACTAGTACCCACCCCACAGGGTTACTGTCTTAGTCCATCTGTGCTGCTGTAACAAAATTTTGAAACTGAGTAACTGATAAAGAACAGAAATCTGTTTCTCATGGTTCTGGAAGACAGGAAGTCCAAAGTCAAGGTACCAGCAGGACTGATGTCTGCTGAGAGCTGTTCTCTGCCAGTACTGCATTCTCCAGAGAAGAGGAACACTGTTTCCTCAGGTGGCAGAGGAAATAGAAGGGCAAGATTCAACTTTAATCCCTTTCATAAGGGTGGTAATACCATTCATGAGGGCAAAGCCCTCATGACCTAATCACCACCCAAGGCCACACCTCTTAATACTTTTGCATTGGGGGTTAAGTTTCAACATACATTTTGAAGGGAACACCATCATTTAAACCACAGCAGTTTTTAAATTAAATTTGCTATATGAAGTGCTCAGAACACTGCCCAGGACAGACAGGATTAGGTGAGGTTGGCAAATATTAATATAATTCTAGGATATACATACTTTATATGTATGGCGACTTCTTGGATTTGGTACATCTTTCAAATATATAGAAATCACAACGTTAAAAAAAGGTAAGGGTTTCCGAGAATGAGAATAAGACTAAAAAAAGAGATCAGCAGCAAAGTCAGTGGTCAAAATAAAACCCTACATGGGCACTAGTAAAGTAAGAGTGCCACAAAATGTACCAGTGACCAGCTGCCCTTATGCCTACACTACTCCGGGTGGTGTTTCTTCTAGCATCTGGAGAAGGATCAGGAAAGTTCATTTCTTTTCCCTGCCATGAAGTTTATTTAACGTGTATTTTTGGTGGGGAAGGGTGTGTGAGTGGGTATGTGTGCACGTGCATATTTTTGCCACGTTCTGTGCCACACAGAAAGAAGCTGTAGTCAAGAGTGTGGAGAAGACAGGATGTCCATCAAAAGCACACGGAGCAGAACGCATTCTGTCCATCTGTTACTTGCAAAACTGAGAAGCTGTGCTCCATTATGTAGATCACACTTTTAAAGAAGAAATGAGCAAACTGGAATGTGTTTGGAGGTGAGAGACAAGGATGGGGGAAGGACCTCAGCTTATGAAAATGCACAACAGTTAAAGGGAATGTGGGTGCAGGGCCTCGTGTAGGGAGAGGCGGAGAGGGGGCTGCACGTGGCAGCTCTCTTCAGAGCCAGGAAAGGCACATGCGTGGGAAGGAGAGGAGGACGTCTGTAAACCCCTGGAATGGAAAGAAGAGCTGTGAAAAGGAGGTGGAAGGGATTTGTTGGGAACTCCACACTCAGGAAGTTCCAAAGATGAGATGAACTCCATTTCATTCATTCATTTAAGCAATACTGCATCATGATGTGCCAGCCACTGATTTGAGCAGCAGGGGCATGATACACAATAGGACAAACAGGCTCCCTATGATCAGAAGATTATGTCAACTTACTTCAACAAAATAAGCAATAGAACCCCCAAGTTTTACCTGGGCTAATGGCCACCCAAGTTTAAGACTACATGTCCCAGCTTCCCTTGCAGCTAAGTATGTATATGTGAATAAATTCTGACCAGTAGGACAAGACTGGGAACAGCATACATTCTTAAAAGGGAATGACACATACTCTATACTTTGTGCCTTCCAGCTGGCTAGAGGGCAGATATGATGGCAGAAACTGGGGTCCCCAACTATGATCATGAGACAGGTGGTGGACAGCAGAGTAACAAGATAGGAGTAGTCAGGATCAGCTCGACATAGTCACCAGATCAGCCCTAAATTGCTGGAGGGCAAATTATTAGATAAAAACAAAATTCAGCATATTGTTTAAGTCATTGTTGGACTTGGACTATTATTACAGCAGAAAAACAGTATTCCAAATGCACATGCCTAGAAAAGCCATCTGGATTTTGTGAACAGTAGAGTCAATATTAGAAAATCCAAGTTTTAGAGCAAGTGCAAGGATATAATCCACTCTGCAGATTACTTAAGCATCCACCTCCTGGGGCATTCTGACATACATCAGAATATGCAGTGTCAGTGATTCCAATTCATACATTTTAAAATATATACACATCTCTCTATATATGCATATATAAAACTTAATGTGATGAGAGCTGCACTTAAGACTGGCACCTTTCTTTTGTTCTTGTTAGAATCCACAGCCCCACACCACTGAAAGTCTACCCACCCTGTAGAACAAGCTAAATGTTCCCACAAAGCGAGGAAATTGTAACTGCATCTTTAAACTGATAAAATATTCAGGCACGAAAACACAGGTGCAGGAGTGAAAGCCTGAGCCTGTGTGACCCACATGTGGCTTACTTGCAGAGAGGAAATTTGCTTTCCCTGAGTTTGATGGCACAGATATCTAACGAGGTGAATTCCTGCAGTGGAGACTATTTTCAAACTAGTTGATCTATTGATTATATGTTTGATATAAACGCCAAAGAAAGAAAAAACTGGTATCACTCAGGAGACAAGGCGGAAATCTGTTTGATTATCTCATCTTTTCCTATGGCTACTGGTGAGATACAGTGTCTAAAGAACACTCTAGGAAGTGGAGAGAAACCACGGGACTGAAGAGCAGTGGAAGAGGGGCGTCAGCGGCCACGGTCAATGTAAGTCACGCTCTGATGGTCTTAGGTGTATCCTCTACGAAAGGTCATTACTACCAAGGAAAGCATGGAGGAGTGACATGGTAATAATCAATTAATCGATTAGTGGAAATTGTTATTACAGTCAACATTTCCATTATCACTACACTCACCAGACACTAAAAGCAAAGTGTGCTTGGTAGGGAATCTCATTTTATCCTGAGCTGTGAACTCTCATCATGGCTATTTTATAGATGAGGAAACCGAGGCTTACAGTGATTTGTTCATTCGTTCACAACATACTGAATGACTGTCCATCAGGTACCCAGCAGAATTAATAGTTGAGAGCAAGAAAAAATAAAAAACATCTCTGCTGTCACAGATCAGCACTCTCACTGCTGAGGGCACAAAATCATATCTCAGCATCGTTTTGATTCACCACCGGGTTTTTAGGATTTGTTGTTACTACTTTTTAACCTGAAGTTGAGAGAATGTACCTTTCCATGCAGACCCGGGCTCCGCCATTTCCTACTGTCTTTTACCTCTTTGTTTTGCATATTATAACTTCTGACCAACTCCAGCAGACATTCGCGTTGGGGACCCTAATCATAGGATCACAGCAGAGGCTGTGCTCAGATTTGCTTGTCTGACCACAAATTCTCAGCCATATGGGTTTCCTTATTGGCAGTCCCTCTCCAGACGGCCAATTTAACCATTCTGGAGCTTTTAGCTAAAAGTGAAGTAGAAGTGGGGGGGTTTCATTCGTTTATTCTAGCCCTAGTCTTGGTCCAGAATAGTCTTCCTCAAGGCTCTGCGGCACTGCCTGCCTCCCATGAATTACTCAGATGAGGAGAAAGCAGAATGCTCTGCCTGAAAAACCTGCAGGGGAAAGCCAATCAAGACCAAAGGAACGGTGAGAGAACCGTGAGAGAAACTGAATTGTTTCTGATCAAGATTTTAGTGGTGGTGGTTACAAGTTTTGAGTCAAAAGCCACGGGTTCAAAACCCACCTTTGGCCCTTACTGTGCAATTCTGCCAAGTCTCATGACCTTTCTGGGCTTCCGTTCCCTCAGCTGTAAAGTGAGAATATAACATACTACAATGCTGGCTTGAAGTCTAGCTGTGATGATATATATGAAAGAATGAAAACAGCGCCTTGCACACGTAAGAATTCAGCAAATGACAGTATTAGATGTTTTTATATGTGACCCTTTTAAAGGCTGATGCCAAAGGTACTTATCAGCTCATGTGGGGAAGCTTATATTTAAGTATTCATAGTCTCCTACATCTTCCTCCTAGCTAAGATGCCTGAGGCTGCCAGAAATAATCACACTATTTGTGATCCCATGTTTATGCAACAGAAATGAAATGGAATTTTATGGTCTGTTGTGTTCAACACCGATGCCCACATTGGGATAATTCCATGCAGCACTGCGTTACAAGAATCTATGTAATATCCAATCCAAAGATGCAACTCTCAGGTCACAAAGCTTTACCAAACCATCGGCTTAAGAAAGGACCACACGTGCAGACCCGATCTGACACACCCTTAGCGGTAGATATATAATTGACCTGGAGAATAAATCTAAGCTCATTCATTTTTAAAAAGCAAACAGATTTTGGCAGGGGAAAATATTGTTAGCAGAAGACATGTTTTAAATAGTAAAACATAAATAAATAAAAAATGAAAATACAAATGATGAACGTCATATTTAGGAGTACAATAAATGTTGATGGTTCACGAGAAAGGAAGACAACGTAGAAAAGCAATGTTTCAATCAGAAACTTAAAAAACTTTAGGACCAAAAGTGTGACTTTGGAGCTAAGAACAGAAACACCATTTTGTTATTAAATATGAGTTTGTTATAACATCCACCTAACAAATAACATGGATCACACAATGAAAAATGACAATAGGGTCATCATCCTTGAACATATCTGGCATTTTTTTTTTAGAGGAATGGAGGTGGTTGGATATTCTTTCTTTGAAGCCACCAAAAAGTAAACAACATTGACTCAGTTGTTAGTTTGATCGTGTTAGAGCATCAAATTAGTAAAGTCAAGGTCAGAGGAGGGTGGGAAGGCAGCTGTAAGAGGGCACACAGGGCTTGACTTGTGCAAGAGCAGTATCCAGTTGGGCCCGGGGACACACAGTGCCCTACCAGAAGATCTAGTGAGGTCAGCTTAGCTCTGGAGGTAGCACAGGTAACAAGGCTACCACTTAGTAAGGCAAGAATAAAAAAAAACTGCGGACATACCATCACCACACCTGAAATGGAAGAGCAGTGTGTCATTACTCTATTTATCAAATATCGTATTTCGACTCATCAAATATTATCAAGCAGGATTCCAGAAAAACAGCAGCAACATAACTTGAAGTTAGTGACAAGTAATAAACCTTTAAGCAGAAATGTTGAGGGTGAAAATGAGCTCAATGATGCAAAACCCTTCCAGAGCCTTCCAGGCACAAGGAGCACAGAACAAGAATGTAAATCACAACAGAGCAAAGTGGCCCAGCAGCTGAGTGCTGCAAAAGCATAACGAGCAAAAGCAAGCAGAGAAGATCAAGCTGGGGAGGCTGGAGGAGCCACGACACCTGGTCCACGGGCAGGAAAGTGCTTTGGGCCCTTGTAAGCAATGAATAATGGGCTACACCGCCTTCTTTTACTTGTTCTCCTTCATGGTGGTTCAACAGCATTATTACCTGTATTATGTCTCTAACTATTACTGTAATTTTGGAACACCCATAGATAATCCACAATGATGCTTGATTCCAGAAAAGAAGAGCTACTGTATATCCAGAGCTTTAAGGTCTCGTGCTTTCATACTCTTTCAGTTTTCCATCCTTTCCTCCTTGGAATTTATCTTTAACTGGCAGATGAAAATAACAGTTGTTCACAATAAGTCAAAAGTAAAGGCCATGCGTAAGAGGCATGTCTACATCCCAAAGGGAATGGAAGTGATCGTCTGTGTGCTGGGAGCCCCTCATCACCCTGCTGAGAAGACAGGGGGACACAAAACTCTGAACTCCAAGAAATCACTGACATTCTTTCACGTGGAATTGTAGGGATAACTCTTTTGCTGTCCCTGGGTCAAGAGATCTTTCAAAGTCACCCTTGAAAGTATGAAGGCATGCAAAACACAAAAAATAATTTATATAAATACAAATCTTCTATATTCAAATATTTCTAAAAACATACATAACTGTTACAGGCAAGATGGCTGTCACCATCAAATTTTATATGTACAGCTGTATTTATAGATACAGTGTAGGTAGCTCCATCTTTATCTTTCTCTATAAATACTTATAGTGGCAATTGTCAACCAGATCTTAGAAAATGTAAAAGCAATTTGTAGGAGTAAAAAAAACAAATACCACATTCTCTGTTATTCTATCATTAAGTGTGTCAATATCGAAGTACCCAGGGCAAGAAAGAGCATTACTAATAACTTTAATTAAAACAAGATATTTCATTACTGACAATTCAGTGTCCTTTATTTAGTCTGAACTGTTACCCACAACTCTGTGTGCATATGGTACAAATGAAATAAAGGAAGAAAATAAAAATCTTAATCAACTCCACATGTGAAAACCTTCACGCAGCCCAAGGTCAAAAGAACCTACTGCTCGCTCTTGTTCCTGAATCAGTGCAGTCCACAGCGCTAGAGCAGTAGATATCTACACTGACTCTGAAGGGTGAGGCCCATACAATGTCTCATAAACAACCTGTGCTTCCTTTTTCAGATGCACTCTATTAATCTCAAGGCACATCTAAAATGAGTTTAACAATTTAATTCACTTTTTTGGGGAGTAATCCACAATGAAAAACTCACATCCAAAGAACAGTTTGGTGCAACACATGAGTTTTCTCAAAGGAAGCACGTAACAAAAAGTGTATGGAGGCTCACACCTGTAATCCCGGCACTCTGGGAGGCCAGAGCGGGCAGATGACGAGGTCAAGAGATCTAGACCATCCTGGCCAACATGGTGAAAGCCCATCTCTACTAAAAATACAAATTAGCTGGGCGTGGTGGCAGGCGCCTGTAGTCCCAGCCACTCGGGAGGCAGAGGCAGGAGAATCTCTTGAACCTGGGAGGCGGAGGTTGCAGTGAGCCGAGATCGCACCACCTCACTCCAGCCTGGCGACAGAGAGAGACTCCATCTCAAAAAAAAAAAAAAAAGCGCATAGAACCAGAATGAGCTACTCATTTTACAACTAAATGTTGAGTTTCAGTCGAGAAAATGAACTTTAAGGCTAAATATGGGGTCACTTGAAAAATCACTGGATTAAAAGAGAATGCCACTAAAAAAATGCTTGATCTGGTAAAAAGCAATGTATTTTTTTTTTTTTTTTCAAATTTAAACATGATTCTTCAGTAGTTGAAAACTGTATAATGTGAAATAGCACCTCGGTATTCATTCCCAGAGAGAGAACAACCTCTAGGAAAAATGTGGCTCAGAAGTCGCACATCTGTTATTTTAAAAAAGAAGGCTTTCTGCGTGTGTTAAATGGCTGATACATTTTTGACGTGTTTTTGGTGATGTTAAATGTCACTTTAAATACCAAAACCTCAGGGCTGGGTATTTATTAAAGCATTTGGTTTTGGTTATGTCACTCCAGGGTTTCTCATTTGGAGCCGAAGACTCCTTTGGTATGGGGGTTGTCCTTGGGCACTGTAGGATGTTCAGTGGCATCCCTGGCCTCTACCCGTTAGACTGCCAATAGTAACATCCTTCCTGCTGGGAGAGCCACACAAATCTCCATCCACTGCCAAATGTCCCCAGGAGTAGGGAAGAGAAAAATCACCTTTGGCTGAGAACCACTGTACGACTCCAATCCATTGTTTTATAGTGAACTATTTTATTACATCTATAGACTGTGACAATACATCTGATATCTTTCTAAAAAGATATATCAACCCTGAAAAGAGATAAGACATTTTCATCTTCCTTATCTCCAGCACCTCCAGAAAATAGATGTAAACTTTTAAAATAGAAGTAAAAACTAAAATGGAAAAAAAAAAAAATCAAACCAGTGTCTTTGTCTTCTTAGAAGCATAGTATCACAGTATAAAAGCTTTTGTTTTAGGGAGAATCCCGAATAGCATCCTATAACTTAAACGCTCATAAATTTCAGCAACATGTTCCAGAAAATACTGGCCCCATCCATGGAACAGATACCCTCCTTATGCAGTCTGACAATTGCTATGATTTTTCTTTCAGTAAATTTAAGCAATTGCATTTTTCAAATAGAAATTAGGGGATTAAAAAAAATGGACTCAGGCAAAATAAGTTTGGTTTGGAAAATGTGATAGGGTTTCATTCCAATTCACTTAAGACAGAAAACTGTCAAATTCTAAGGTCTGGGTGGTAAACCAATATGGGGTCGCATTATTCTGCGGGAGAGACTAGGCATGCTGTATTTCACACTTACAAGCTTTCCTGGGCATGTTCCCAACTCATAAGAAGGAGAACCAAACAAGGTATCAGCAACCAGAGGGAGCTCGAAGGCCACTGAACTCTCGGCTTCATCCTTCCTCTGACAGAAGATGTGACTGTGTGTGAGTCTCCTAATCTCTGGCCTCATACCTCTTGCAGCAGAAGAGAAATAGTTTATCTTCTACCTCCACTTCCCAAAAAACTCTCATTCAGATTCAGATAGGTGACCGATGCATGAAAAACACCTGAGTTACGGATGGCTTTCTTGCCTCCCATCCCTCTGTGAACACAAGTATACTTCACCTGGAGAGGGGAAAAGATTCACCTTTACCAATCAAACAATTGTGAAATCTTCACAGAGGAACTGTACCTCCAGCTTCTATTAAACATCAAATGACTGTTGCAAGGAGAAGATAATCCGATTTAGAAAGCATAGAAATGACACACCTTTCAAGGAGGCCTGAATTCTATACAGCAGTAAAATCCTATAGTGAGCTTTTAACCCTTGCAGACAAACCACACCAAATGTAGCTCCAGAGTTATTCTGTCCCTGTTCCGCTTAAAAGGCATTATTTTGCAGACTTACATGGTTAGCAGCAAACCACAGCCCAAGTGAAATCATGCACTTCTCAAAACTTGGCCAACAAGGCCGCATAAATGGGATAGAAGGCTTCTGGCCCACACTCATGGCCAAGTTCATCCCGTTTCCATAGTACAGGATGTAACAATTCTCAAAACAGCCAAGTGGGAGATCTGCCCAACTGGCAGGGACCGTCCCCAATAGGCCTCTCTCTGCAGTTAACTCAAAACAGCACACCAGTTAATGAAATTCAAGGGACATTTGAGAGCACCACCTTCAAATGTCACACAAGAAGACCACAAGCTGTTGTCCAAGACCTGAAGATATACCATGAGACTAACCAGATTTCCAGTTAGCCAGGTATTTACTTCCCAGGGAAGCCCTCAGTGCTTTGGGGAGAATATATAGCTGGGAGAAGAAAAGTTCTTTATGCTTTGTAAGCTAATGTGCCTACTTATGGAAAAGATCAAATGAACAGAACAAAAATAGAAGCAGATTCTGAAATGGAATTTGGTTGCTTAATTCTGGAGTTTCCTGTATTCAGAAATAGAATCCAGACACTTGACAGTCATATGTACTCATGCAGTTGCGTGCACATAATGAACGATGGCAAATGATTTTCAAAATACAGACAAGAAATGCCCGGTCACCTGCATGTACTACGATACAGGTGGAAAAGGACAACATGTACAGATTTTTGTTTTCTGGCCCCTCAACTGTTTTTTTGTTGTGTTGTGTTGTTTTGTGTTTTAATTTTCAACCTCATAACATTATGAATACTGCTAGGACTTGCTGGAGGCAAAAATGCGTAAGGAGGGTCTTCTAAATAATGGTGGTCCACTGTGAACACTAAACACCATAGAATGTACTAAGATGTGGATTAAATCTGAGATATCATTACAAACTGGAATTATAATGGCATTACATGAATGGGATTCAAGGCTAGGCTACTATATAGTCTGTTCTCACACTGATATATATAAAAAAATACCCTATGATGTTGGGAAGGGGAAGGGGAAGGGGAAAGGGAAGGGCGGGAGGGAGGAAGACCGACTGAGACTGGATAATTTATAAAAAAAATAGGTTTAATTGGCTCACAGTTCTGTGGGCTGTACAGGAAGTGTGGTGTTGCCGAAGGCCTCAGGAAACTTACAATCATAGAGGAAGGTGAAGGGGAGGCACACACATCACATGGCCAGAATTGGAGAAAGAGAGAGAAGGGGGAGGCACTGCATACTTTAAGATGACTGGATCTCATTATCATGAGAACAGCACCAAGGGGATGGCACTAAACCCAGGATCCAATCACCTCTCACCAGGCCCCATCTCCAACACTGGGTACTACAACTGAACATGAGATCTGGGCGGAGACACAGATCCAAACCGTATCAGCTACCGATCACTCAAGCTACTCGTTCTCCAAGCTGAACCATGGACTTCCTTAAAACAGCCCTCCATTACCTCTCCAAACCAGCATGTCTCAAAGGTTACTGTCTGTTTATGACCTTCAGATCTTGTTAAAATGCAGCAGATTCTAATCTGATGCAGGAGTTCTGGGAAGGATCTGAGGTTCTGCAGTTCTAACGAGCTGGCAGGTGATGCTAGTGCTGCTGGTCAGAAGTCCAGGCTGCGAGTAGCCAGGAGCTCGAGTTCCTATGGAAACTCTGCTGGTTACCTCACCAACAGGGGTTTTGTTGGAACAGTAATATATTTATCTCAAGGGGTAAGTCATCATCGGGCCAAGCCAGTTATAAAAATCCTAATCCCCTCCGGTGAACACTGGTGTACAGGGTGGCAGGTGCTGCAACTTTTACATTTTTATATATATATATATATTATATATATATAAATTATATATAATATATATATAATTTATATATATATATTATATATATATATATATATAATATATATATATATATATATATACACACATAATTTTTTTTTGAGATAGTCTCACTCTACCACCCAGGCTGGAGTGCAGTGGCACAATCTCGGCTCACTGCAACCTCCACCTCCCAGGTTCAAGCTATATTCTTCTGCTTTAGCATCCAGATTATTTGGGATTAGAGGCATGCGCTACCACGCCCAGCTAATTTTTGTATTTTTAGTAGAGATGGGGTTTCACCTTGTTGGCCAGGCTGGTCTCGAACTCCTGATCTCAGGTGATCTGCACGCCTCGGCCTCTCAAAGTGCTGGGATTACAGGCGTGAGCCACCACACCTCGCCCTGATCAGTGATTTTTAAAGAGAAGTTAGCTGAGCTTCCTGTGATGAAGATGTTGTTTTCCTTCTTCTTTCAGCTCCTGCATTGGACTCTGCCACATAAGGCTGGGCTCCATGAGGCTAGCGGAACCATTTTGGACCCACAAGGTGACAAGGATGAGGACAAAGGAACACACACAGAGGACAACAGAGAAAAAGCACCAAGGTGATGGGTCAGCAGATTGTAGCCCATGGGCCAATCCAGACTGCCATCTGTTTTAGAAATAAAGTTTTACTGAAGGAAGCCATGTCCTTTTGTGTATTGACTATTTATTTATGATTCTATCTTCAGTCAGCTTGAGCTGCTGTAACAAAATGCTATGGACTGGGTGGCTTAACCAACAGAAATTTGTTTCTCACAGTTCTAGAGGCTGGGAAGTCAAATCAAGGGACCAGTGTGTTCTGTGGGGTTCTGACAAGGATTTCAGTATAACCTTCCTGGCTTGCAGATATCATCTCTCTTCTGACTCTTCCTACAAGGGCAATAATCCTGTTTATGATGGCTCTATGCTTATGACCTAATTACTTCCCAAAGGCCCCACCTCCAAATACCATCACACTGGGGATCCAAGCTTCAGCATATGAATTTCAGAGCAACATACACATTCAGTCCACAACAGTTGTTGTTATACAGTGACAAAGATAAGTAGTCGCAACAGAGACCATACGACCCTCAAAGCCTAAAACATTTGCTCTCTGGTCCTTTTCAGAAAAACTTTGCTGACACCTGGACTACAGGATTAAATCACCTACCCAAATACTTCATCTCATCTTCCATTTCACTGTCATCGTGTTTTCAGCAGGAGCAATTATTTCTTCCAGAGCTGTCTTGTTCACTACTACATGTGAGTGCCTAGCGCAGTGCCAGGCACATGGGAGATGCTGCATAATTTGTGCCAATTATAATTAAGCTGATACTTTTTAATCAAGGAGCTTCAAAGTTTCCGTTTCCTTCTCTGGCTCTTCAATATAAGGCATTTATTTAGAACATGCTAAAAATGACAGTGCTTAATATAACCTCCTGTTAATAACAATAGCCTGGATTTCTTCCACCACAAACTCCATTTCCTTCCTCCTTGGTTGGTGGTAGGCGGGACGGAATCCAGTTTCCAAATGAGGACTTGCCATATCCAGAAGCCGCTGACCCTGTGACCTGCACGTGCGGGTCAGGATCCGCATGCCTACAGGACCATGCTGGCAGGCAGAAGGGTAGGCAGGCGGCCTGACTGCCAGCCAACTGGAGCCAGGAGAGAACTGGAGCCCAGAGAGAACACGCTATAGCAGTTCGCCTTTGAGGAAAGGAAAGTGAACCCAAGAGGAAACATAAATTTTGAGTAGCGGAAAAAAAAGAAAATCCGGCAGGAGATCCAGTGATGGGAAGAGCCGTAACTTTCTATAGCATAAGAACTAACAGGATATCTTAAACCTCTAAAAATATCTATGAAATTGTCTTACTGAAAATAGTATAATGGAAGTGGATGTTTCTCCTAGTTATTCTCAAAGATGAATAGTTTCCTTGATAAATTAACAGCTAATACATCCTGTTTAGTATATTTTGTAGCATAATAGCATAGCGATAAAAAAAAAAAAAAAAAAAACAAGGCTGGGCACAGTGGCTCATGCTTATAGTCCCAGCATTTGGGGAGGCTGACGCGGGCCTCCCAAAAGGCTTGAGCCCAACAGTTCGAGACCAGCCTGTGCAACGTGGTGAGACTCCATCTCTACAAAAAAAAAAAAAAAAATTAGCTGGGCCTGGTGGTGCACACTTGTAGTCCCAACTACTCTGGAGCCTGCGGTAGGAGGATGGCTGAGCCCAGGAGGTGGAGGCTGCAGTGAGCCATGACTGAGCCGCTGCACTCCAGCCCAGAGGCAGAGCAAGCCCCGTCTCAAAACAGCAACAACAACAACAAGAAGGACACAGGCTGGAGAGTCAGAACTTGGCTGGAGTTCCTGCTTGAGTGACTGAGTAAATTATTTAGCCTTTCAGAGCCTTGGTTTTCTAACCTATAAAATAGGCATAATGATGATATCTCCCTTATGCATTGGTGACATAAATATAGATGGTAGCAAGACGTTACTGTTATTTCCAAAATGGAAGGGAAACTCCATTCTGTCCTCCCATCCTCTTTCCTTCTTCTTTATCTCATGTCCTCCCTCCTGCCCCTCCCCTTCTTTCTCCACTCGGACCTCCTACTATTTATCTGTCCCTGAAAAGATGTTACAAGTAACATATAAGCTGGCCAATTAACAATCTATTGCAGGCCGTCTCTGCGTATTTCTCCTCAAGGAATCATGAATAAGAAACAGACACTTTCAACAGGAGTGTCGGCTTTTGGGAAAACCCTGGCGATTTCACTCGGCAAGTGAAGATATGCACAGGACCAGCAAATATGATGTATGGTTACGTCAATTCTTAGCACTTTTCTAAAGCCATCGCTTATGTTCACACAGCACAGGGTCTCCACCTACACACGTATGTGCAAAATAATGATCAATTTTGTGAAGTTTGGGGAAGACACAAATAGTTCATGGGCTCAAACTGTGGAAAAGTCAGAGCTGATATGTCACAGAATTAATTAACTTAATACATTTTAATCAGTACCTACTAAGATCTAGGCAGGGGGAAAACACAGAGTATAAGGAGTTAAATTCTACTGGGGAGTGTGAGACAACAAAGATACAATAGCTAGCGGGGATAATTTTATGAAGAAAATTCAAGGTGTGGGGGGCAGAAGGGAATAGAGCAGCGTAAAAATAATACTTTAAAGAGGTTAATTTGGGCGTGACCCAGTGGCTCAAGCTTGTAACCCCAACACTTTGGGAGGCCAAGGCAGGCAGATCACTTGAGTCTAGGAGCTCAAGACTAGCCTTGGCAACATGGCAAAACTCTGTCTCTACCAAAAATACAAAAATTAGCCAGGTGTGGTGGCACATACCTGTAGTCCCAGCTATTCAGGAGGCTGAGGCGGGAGGATCACTGGAGCCCAGGAAGTCGAGGCTGCAGTGAGCCATGATCGCACCAATGTACTCCAGCCTGGGCCACAGTGAGACTCTGTTTCAAAAGATAAAAGACCTGAACTGAGGGAAGGAGCAAGTTATATGACAACTGAGGGTCAGGGAGAGTGCACTCCAGACAAGAAATAGTTAAGTGCAGGCTTCTGAGTCTGTACCAAAGAAAGGTTCCCTATAGGTCCTGCAGTAATAACGAACGTGCACATGCACACACACGACACATTCCTACACAAGTGTATGCACCTCCATGCTCCTTTGGCTCCCAGAGCATCTCTGCTACTACTGCCAGCTTTCTTGTCCATCTCCCCATCCAGACTGCACATCTTTTGAAAGCAAGAAGCCTGCATCCCAAGCATTTGGCACCAACATTCATGAAATGTGTGTTGAATGACTGAACAATCTTTCTATGTGAACATGCAGGAAAGACATCCAGGGGAAGAATGCTTTCCAGAATTATTTGTGAATTATATTTGACCCACGAATCAAGTCCCTTACGGTGACTGCAGTACCTTTTGGCTGAAAAATAGCATGCTGCCGGGGAAAAGGAATCCTAAGGGCAGATCACATTCCCTTGAAGTACGTGGCTCACAAGCAGGATACCCCTGCAGAAGGAAACTCAACAATCTGCGAAATGTCGGCTAATTGGGTAAAATTTACATTTCTGGAAGAGCTTCCTTTATACTAAATCTAGTGTCATGCTTAATACATTAAAGACAGCTCTGGATGCTTAATTTATTATGTTAAACAAACAGAGGTTGTAGAATCTCTAAAGTGACATGTACAAATGTTAAGGTATGGTTTAATTAAGCGCAATATGCATAAACTCTGCTTTTTGCTTCACATGAAGAGGTTACAGAAAAAAACAATTTCCTAACCTGTAAGTACAGAATTCAGTACAGGCTGAGTAAACTTTTCCAAAATGCAGTGTTTCAGATTTCAGATTTTTTAAATTTTTGGAATATTTTCAAATAATAATGAGATATCTTAGAAATCTTGAGTCTAAATATTAGACCAAGTCTAAACATGACTTTCACTTAAACTTCATATACCTTATATATGCACATTGTGTCAAGGTAATTTTAAACAATATTTTTGGTAAGTTTGTGCCTGAAACAAAGTTGAGACTGCGTTTTGATTACGACTCATCACACGTGTGGATTTTCTACTGTAATGTCATGCTGACCCTCAAAAAGCCATGAATTCTGGAGTGTTTTGTTGGAGCTCCAGTTCTCAGATTAGGGACGTTCAACCTGTAATATCACTTATCAAGGGCTAAAAATCCATGTCATTACCTACTAGATTTTAGCATGCTATATTCCATCTCACTTTCTGTCAGTATCTTACTTTGACATGTTCCGATTCTCTCATCGTTTTGTCGTCAACAGTTAGCTCTTCATTAGAATTTACCTTTACCGGTATCTTAAAGATTAAATTAAAATAAAATAAGACTTTCCTAAAGTTAAATAGTAATCTGTCCAATCTTTTTCCCTAAGTTGTTGGAAGCAAGGAAGGAAGGAAATGGATGGAAGACAAAGAAGACAGGAGAAAGGAAATAAATTAATTGTTAATTTTATTATAACAAGACCCTCACAGTTTGCTGCGACACAAAGTACCTATTATAAGCCAAGATTTTTGGTATCCAATGAAAGATAGCTTACCATTGAATAGGAGACACCAAAGAAAAACATCATATTTCACCAAATCAAAGATAATATCAATTCAAAATTCACCTTTATTAAATGTCCCATCAAAAAATTTTTAAGTATTTCCAATTCTTTAATGAACAGTACACCAGTATTTAAAAATTACATACATTGGCTGGGTGTGGTGTCTCGCACCTATAATCCCACTACTTTGGGAGGCTGAGGAGGTTGGATCACCTGAGGTCAGGAGTTTGAAACCAGCCTAAAAGGAAGAAATTCCATCTCTACTAAAAATACAAAATTAGCTGGGTGTGGTGACACATGCCTGTAGTCTCAGCTACTTGGGAGGCTGAGGCAGGAGAATCACTTGAACCCAGGAGGCAGAGGTTGCTGTTAGCCGAGATGGCGCCATTGCACTCCAGCCTGGGCAATAAAAGCGAAACTCCGTCTCAAAAAAAAAAAAAAATTACGTACATTTAAATAATGCTAAAATATGAAAATATGTGCATTTCAGGGGCCGTAAATTTTGCTGTGGACCTAAAATTGCTCTAAAAAAAAGAAAGTCTTGGCCAGGCGCTGTGGCTCATGCCTGTAATCCCAGCATTTTGGGAGGCCGAGGTGGGTAGATCACAAAGTCAGGAGTTCGAGATCAGCCTGGCTAACATGGTGAAACCCCATCTCTACTAAAAATACAAAAATTAGCTGGGTGTGGTGGTGCACGCCTGTAATCCAGCTACTCAGGAGGCTGAGGCAAGAGAATCACTTGAACCTGGGAGGCAGAGGTTGCAGTGAGCCAAGATTGTGCCACTGCATTCCAGCCTGGCGACAGAGAGAGAACCTGCCTCAAAAAAAAAAAGTCTTTAAAAAATATATACTTCTAAATGAAGAATTACAACTATCCTAACATTCAGCAGAAGCTCAACCATGTACAAACTATAACATTTTGAGAGAAGCCTGGGAGTAAGGATCATTTCCAGACATGGCCTCCAGGAGGAACAGAGCTGGAAAGACTCTGGACCATGTTGAGGTTGGAGACAGAGACGTGGCTGGTCATGCAGTTAAATAGGGTCTTTGACAAGTGAGGGAGGGTTTGTTCCAGAACTGAGATGTGGGGACGAGTGCAGGCATGCGTGATCTCCCTATAGAGAAAAACATCTCATCCAGGGATCATCTTCCTCTTCCACAATAGTATCTCACATTTTCCACAAGCACTTCTGTAGCTGGTTACAGGTAAGAATCAAAAAAATTTCCTAACTAGTGCTTGGAATCCTGGGTACCATCATACAATGATTTTCTTCTTCTCTTGGGTAATCAATAGGATTAGAAGACAGCAGCTCCTAGTGATTGCTTTTAGGTAAACCCTGCCCACGACTGGACTGTTCGCCTTTCATAAAGACAGGCTTCACAGCTATAGAGGTAGGGGTGAGAGAAAGCACATGTAACAGCTTTTTATGCAATTCCTGAAGCTCTTTTATTTAAAAACTCTATGGCTAGGTACAACAGTAGATTAGTAGGTCCACAGATAAATCAATCAAAAGAAAAACTCTTTCCTTAGAAGAGGTACATGAAACAGAACCTTCCCCATGACTCGATGCAACCATGATTCCCTAGGGAGCTGAATAGGACAGCTCAGGACCATTCCCATTTGTCCATCTTCACTCCCCAAAGGGAGCAGTTACCACTACTGGCTTATGACAGTAAGCCAGTTTTGCTGTGGGCAAAACCCTCTTCCAATTCGTGCTCATCATTAAGTAGGAAACTCCATCCTGGAGGGAGAGACAAAGCTGTTTAGACCCTGGAATTTCACCAATGCATAGAGATACACACATCTCGGATGACCACATGGATATTGTCTGCATTTTAATTTGCTTTCTATTTTTGCATAATAAACAGACTCACCATTTGACCATTCTTTAGATGTATTGCTATTTCTGACACATCCTTACTTTGCAGAGACCCAAAACACTCCCCTACTCAACGGTGCATGACCAATCACATCTGAATCTCCAACCTCACACAGCACCCGAAGTGAAGCCAGTACCTGATGGCTGGACTCCATGTAAAAAGCAGCGCTCCTTGGCAGTTCAAAACCGATACTTCCAAAGGACTCTAGTTCAGGTCTCTGACTTGAAATGCAGGAATCACAAGAACTACAAGCATCAGTGCCCTGACCTGTGGGAACATTTCAGGCACAGGAAACCAGGGACAAAACCAACTCCCCTACTACAGTGTGAGAAGGGACTACAGAGATTCCCTAGTCTCACTGTTACAACCACGGAATTCTCCTCAAGAAGGCTTTAATAGCATTTACACAACGATAAAGGAGTATTTACAGAACCATGCTTTCCCACCAGGAAATGAGGTAGCCTTTTGACTCACAGTGTTAAATAAATCAATGAAGACAAGTTGGCTGGCAATATAAAATGTATGTCAGACAGAAGCAAAGGAGAGGTAGAGAGAAATGGTTGAAATCCCTGCCATAGTCAGTGGGTGGCAAGGGCATGTCCCGTCCCCACTCCCCAGTCCATTTGTGGTATCTAATTCAAATACAGCCCTTTCAAAACCTTAAAGGGGTAAAGGAAGCGATTCTTGCCACCTTCTTTGTCCACGTGATTTCTGAGCTTAAAGTTACAATAAATAGATGACATTTATGGGTTTTACTAAATAAAAGGAGCTTTTTCATACTATGTCCTGTCCTCAGCACTATTCGTACAGGGGAATATTATTCTTATTTTTAGATGTGGCACCGAAAGAATAATTGGTATATCAAACACCCAACAGTATTTTCAGAGTTCCACAATGCATCGCAGGATAATTAAATACACACACACACAAACAAGACACAGACACATTCAATGTATGCATATATACCCTGTGTGTGTGTACACACATTTATATTTCCCATTCAATAACTGATTTCTTTTCTCATTTATAAGCCTGATGAGTATAAATTGATCTGTGTTAGGAACAACTTGTACTTAATTCTCATTTCTTTCTGAGTTAGTCCCGAGAATGCCTCACTTTCACATTGACATCAACATTTCCATCATTCTATCCTGGTCTCAATCCAAGGATTTTTTTGATTAGTGTTGTTCTTTGGAAATTCTCTCCGCCATCCTGCCTTTGCTCCATATTTTCCTTCTTGTCTCATTTATCACTGACCAAGTTACAGGGGAAAAAAATTCAAGAGTTCTTTAAATTGCTTCTACTTCTAACTTCTGTTTTACTGATCTCTAAGCTACATGATTCATTAGTTGCAGGATGTTGCCTCATCCTTTATCAATGCCTGCTTGGATTCTTCTTCTGTTTGTTTGTTTGTTTGTTTGTTTTAGATGGAGTTTCACTCTTGTTGCCCAGGCTAGAGTGCAGTGGCACAATCTCGGCTCACTGCAACCTCTATCTCCTGGGTTCAAGCGATTTTCCTGCCTCAGTCTCCCTAGTAGGTGTGATTACAGGCGTCCGCCACAATGCCTGGCTAACGTTTTGTATTTTTAGTAGTGAAAGGGTTTCAACACGTTGGCCAAACAGGTCTCGAACTCCTGACCCCAGGTGATCCACCCGCCTCAGCCTCCCAAAGTGTTGGGATTACAGGCGAGAGCCACCGTGCCCCGCCTTTGCTTGGATTCTTCTGACAAGGAACCTTAATTCAATGTCCCTTGTTAGCAGGACTTGTAACCAAGATTTGAAGACGTGTTTGTGCAGCTCTAAGGACCCTCCAAACACTGACAAATTAAAATAAAGCCTGTGTGAGAGGTATGTTACTGAACTTCATACATACTTCACACTAAGGTAGGGTGTGATTTTAGCAACACGCAAAGAACCCACAAGACGAATATGAGTTAGACGCAGAGCAACTGCCAGGCAACGTGGCACGTTCACCGCTTAAACACTCCATTTCATTCCAAGGTACCAAAACGATAATAGACTTTATTCTAATTGGATTGTCTGCAATGAGCCAATTTAAGTGCTAAATGCTGCGAATTATTCAGCCTGACATAGCAATGCACTGATGTGAGCCACTGCAGGGCAGGAGGTTTGTGGAACACGTGAGTTCCCGAAACATAATGAGGAGCCTCGAGTCTAACTTGGCAGACCTCCACTGCACAGATTCATATTGTCTCAACAGCTGCAGGGGACCCAAAAAGCACTGGCTGCCACCTTGACCCCAAACACATCTGCCATCAGCCAGCAGAGCTGATTCTGTAGTATTCCAGCCCCTGCATCGCTGGGATGAAGACAGGTTGAAGGCTTCAGAAGAAAACAGCTCAGAGTGCAAGGAAAAATCATCCACAAGAATGGACATCATTCAGCATCAATTTCTTCTCATTATGTTGACATTTTCAGAATGTTATAATGTTTAAACTTACAAAGGCACGGTAGAATTTTATAAAGAGTGATTAAAAGCTTGGGATCTGTAATGGAAATGGAGCCACCACATACCAGCTTGCTTGCCCCATGGCAAATTATTTTATGATTCCTAGACCTCAGTGTCTTCATTTTAGAAATGGACATCATAATAGTTCCTATATGCTACATAACTGTTATGAGAATAAAATAGATTTTGAGCATGTATGAAGCCTAACACATGTTAGCAATTAAAAATATATAGCTGTTAAAAGATAAATATAAAACAATATTATATACTTATAACATTTTTTCTAGAACAGATTTAAAGAGGTAACAACTGAATAAGCATCTATGCACCTCCATTTTCAATCTAAAATCTCATGTTAGAGCACACATAGAAAGGCGCCTAATTTTGACAGTGAGGTTTTTATTCTCTGCAGTTTTGTCACAGCTTAACCTCTAGAAATCATTTATTTTAAAACACACAAGGTGGGGAGTAGGAGGTTAAAACGGTATCTTTGGTGCCATCTGACACTAAAATTAGAATTTTCAAAATCAATTTATAACTATGATAATCTCATTACTAAAATAATTTTCAACAACACCGCCCTATGTCTGAATCAAACTATATTTTCATTAAATATTGCGGCTCTATACACACAGAGCCAAAAATAAGTCTGGAATCCCATGAAAAACTCAATTTACAAATGCCAACAAAGAAAAACAGGCAGCCAACTTTTAATGGCTCAAGAGGAGACTGTTTCCTCAGCTTCCCGACTAAAGTTTAAATTAAAATGTCTTACATGGCAAATGTAATTGACTGCATTTGGGCTAAGGGATTTAAGTGCTGTAATAGTCATATCTAATTTAACAGCACTCTGTATACTTTAATGCATAAGAATTAACAGCAGTTGAATGGTTTACTTGACTACTTTTCCCTCATCTGCACGAAGTGACACAGACCCAGACATATTAATTCAGGAATGGGCTGCAATTATTTGTGCTCTTCAGCTAAGAGTTACAAAATGCAACTCAAGCTGTCTTAAATTCAGTGTCACCATTTGGGATTTCCTATGGTATTCCTGTTCAGGTATTTGCCTTTAACTCAAGTGATAATATGATGCTTTGCAAACACCAATATTACCCTCTATGACTTCATATTCTTGCTGAAATATTAATTCCACTTATGTAGAGCATCAGCAACATAATCAGACACTTCCTGGACTTCTCAAAAAAATAAAATAAAAAGAAGAAAGAAAGAAAAACGATGTTCCTAAAAGGCCTCATTCAGCAAAGGCTCAAACTGTAGCTTCTGAAAAAGGATTTACAAACTTTATTGTGCTGATCTCTAGAAACAGGCCAAGAAATAATAAGATGATAACAAATGAGATATATTTCACGACTCTAATTACAGAACAACAATGCCTTCCTCTAACTTGATGCTGTCTCTTGCTAAAAAGAGTAAGGAAACACAAACAGTTCCACATTAATCAGGATTTCGGCTCAACTCCCCTGACGCCCCTGCCATACTGAAGTCAACAGAAAAGTAGAGAGAGAGGTCCTGAAATATTCACAAAAGACAGAACAGGAAAACAGGGAGAGAAGCATTGCCCTGCCTCCAAATATGCAAAAGAAAGGAAATGGAGACGGACAGAGCTAATTATCTCAAGATAATTTTGCAAATCTCGCCCACTTAATTTTGTTTGTTTGTTTGTTTTCTTGAGATGGAATCTTGCTTTGTTGCCCAGGCTGTAGTGCAGTGGCGCAATCTCGGCTCACTGCAACCTCCGCCTCCTGGGTTCAAGCGATTCTCCTGCCTCAGCCTCCCGAATAGCTGGGACTACAGGTGTGTGTCACCACGCCCAGCTAATTTTTGTATTTTTAGTAGAGATGGGGTTTCGCCATGTTGGCCAGGATGTTTTCGATCTCTTGAGCTCGTGATCTGCCCACCTCGGCCTCCCACAGTGTTGGGATTACAGGCGTGAGCCACCACGCCAGGCCAAGCACTGAGGTTACAGAAATTAATGACACAGCAATGGCCAATTTTATTTTTTGAGATGGAGTCTCGCTTCTCTGTCATCCAGGCTGCAGTGCAGTGGCACAATCTCGGCTCACTGCAATCTCAGCCTCCCAGGTTCAAACAATTCTTCTGCCTCAGACTTCTGGGTAGCTGGGATTATAGGTGCCTGTCACCACGCCCGGCTAAATTTTTTAGTAGAGATGGGGTTTCACCATGTTGGTCAGGCTGGTTTGGAACTCCTGATCTCATAATCATCCCGCCTTGGCCTCCCAAAGTGCTGGGATTACAGGCGTGAGCCACCACACTCGGCCCACTTAATTATTATGTATGTAATACATGTACTTTAAAAAGACTCAAATAATATGGTAACATTTGGAGAAAAATAAAATGCATGCCATAGAAACCCCACGTATTCCTCCCTGCCTATGCCCATCCCCCTCATCAAAGGAGAGTTAACAACAATTTGTTTGTTTTGTGTATATCTTTCCCAACCTGTTTCTATATGTTAAAATTACTTACATATTGAGGTAATTATACCTCAATAGGTGTCAACATTGTAATTCCTTGGTAATAAGCTAGAAAGAAGATCGAATTAGTGAAACCAAGAAGGTACTTGACTCTAAAGGGGGAAAACTAGTATCATTTCAGAACAGCATGTTTATTCATAAAGGCCAAGACCATTCTGACTAATTTACGAAGAATACTTTAAGATGCTTAAACTTGGAAAGTAAAAACAAGGAGATGGGCAAGTATCTGCCTCCTACACGGCTGTATTCATAGCAGGAAAGAGACGTAGTCAGTGATGACTCCCAGATGGCAAGGAGCTACCAAATATTGCCAGGAGTCACATTCCTCTAGAAATGAGCAGGGAGCAGAAATTCAAAGTCCTCGGGGGAACACAGATTTGAACAGGGTCTTAAAGCAGAAGACCCAGTTCCGTGAATATTAATCAACTTTATACCTTATTCCAGCACCCCACATGGAATCACAAAAAGAAATGATTACTTAATCCTTTCCAAAACAGAAAATGTAGGTCAAATAAGTCAAAAAGCCAGAGATCAGTGGAATCTTTAATGCTGACCTAATCATGATGTCAGTTCTAGGACCACGTGGACCAGAAGAATAGTAACTCCATGAACCAAGGTTTCCACTCAGATGGGACATAAACCAGAGCCTTTGTGATCCCACCATGAAATATACTCAATCATGCTGGAAAAGGGGGTAGGTTTTCCTTTTGTTTTAACACAGACACAAAATAGGATTCTTAAGCAAATTTGGACTAATCTTGACAGCTGAGCTCTTGTCTAAGACCATGCAACTCTGTTTACACAGCTTTAAAAACCGAGACATTCACACTGGTGAGAAGAAAGCAGCATACAGAACTAAAAGCTGGGGAGTTTTCCCTTAGAGATTAGTCACATAATCAAGTATGTTCATTTCAGGTATAATAAACGAGGTAGTGCTCCTCCAGCCAAGGGCACTGACTCAGTAAGGAATATGCTTTCAATGAAATGAAAGGCACAGACCACTGATATCCCTTTGTGAAGACCACAAAAGCAGGGTTACAAAAAGACAAAAAGAAACTCACATGGAAATATAAGATCTAGAAAACTCTGAGCAACCACTTAAGTCACACACCCTTATGAGGGCTACCAGCTCGTAGAGTGCATTTGTATGAAATAGAAAAAGGTGTCCCTCAAGGGTTGAAAAACTACCTGTTGGGGACTCCGTTCACTGTTTGGGTGATGGGTTCAACAGAAGCCCAAACTCCAACACTATGCAATATATTCATATAACACACCTACACATGTATCCCCGAATCTAAAGTTTAAATAAAAAGAAAAGAAAAAGGTGTCCCTTGCTCTGATATGCAGCCACCACTGGTCTCCTTGGCTGGTGCTCTCACATAGTGAGCAGCCTGCTCAGCTGCAGTCCTTCACATGCATATGTTCATGTTATTTTCAGCATGAGAAAAACCAGGAAAGCAAAAAGAAATAGGGAAAAAAAAAAAACCTAAAAAATAGTGCAAAAAATAAAATCTAAACATCAGTGACTTGTTTCCAGAGTCTGTTGCCTCCCCGTAAACTAAAATACCCCTATCAAACCACTCTTAAAATGATTCTAGGCTCTGCAGAATTCAAATGCTTTAGAAGAAACTCCTAACTGCATGGAGAACAAAGAAATGCCAACCTCCCCCAAATCTTGGTCCCGATTGACAAGAATAAGGGGAATTAAATATCAAACTATGTAGATTATTCAAGAATATCAAACAAAAAGGCAAAAGATCAAAAAACAGCTATGAAACTTTTAGAAAAGACTGTTGGTCTTCTGAGCACAAAAATCAATCATGATGACCAATTCCAAAGGATTTTCTTTCCTTTCCTTTTTCCTCTTTTTAACATTAAAGGGTAATTAAGTCATACATGAGTGAAGCTTTGCAGTTTGACTTCAGTAAGCAAAGCCTAATTCTAAATGATGCCGAGACACTCCGGAATGCAAATCCATAAGTAACTTTAAAATTTAAAAGAGAACCAAGAAAACACACTCTTCATTATGCAAATTCCTCCTACCTTCTCAGTGCGCTATTTCTCACCCAACTAAAGGGAAGTGTTACTGTTTTGTTTGTCGACTGTTTTGGTCTTTGTAGTGGTAAGGGGCTGTAACTACATTCCCATGGAAATTATATATAAAGAAGGGCATTTCTAAAGCTGACTCTAAACTGTTGTGTATTTTCTAAGAGTAACAAAGAATACTCTTAGAAGCAAATCCTATGAGGCTACAAAAATATTTCAAAAAGTAGAAGGCAGCTAGATAAGATCCTGATGACTTGCTCCTTCTACCACTCACAAAAAGAAAAGATTTGATTACATTAGGAGGACCTCGAAGGATGCATACTGACAATTTAAACAGAAGAAATTGGGGGCGTAAATCATCCTGATGAAAAATATACAGATTTACCAGGAGTAAAAGAAATGCAAATTGAAGCAACTTGAAAGTTACACTTCAGAGCTATTAAACTACAGCGAAATTATAAAACTCAATTTTGGTAGAGCTCTAGCTAAACAGGTACACACTGCTAGCGATGAAACCAACTTCAGTCTTTCGAAACGATCTAGCAGCCTTTAATAAGAGCTGTTCAAATGCAGTAATTTCAAAGAAATAACTCAGGGAAGAAAGAAATTAATTTATACCAAGAAATATTACATTTCATTATAAAATAATGAAACTGAAAACCACTTAATGCTTCAAAATAGAGAAACAATGATACAAATCATAACATGGCAGCATGTATATATAATGACATTTAAGGTAATGACATGCACAATATATCCTCTATTAAAAATACCCTTATAGACAATATTAACAGAAAGATATGTATTTAATTATATTTATTCAACAACAAGAAAAATGCAATTAAATATATTTTCATAGTGAATGTGAAAAGCAGAATCAAAAGTGGTCCCAAATGGACAAATAGGTTCAAATGTTTTGTAAAAATAAAACAGAAAGCCAAAGTGATGGAATTAGCACGTAACGTGCCTACACTTTTATCCCATCCTCATCAAATATTAATTGTGCTTCTATGTCTCTGGTACTTGGCTAGATGCTTAGGACACAGTAAGGAGAAATAAAGGCACAGATACTGACCTCATGATCATGAAGTTCACAAGGGAAATGCCTCTGCTCCCTTCCTCTCTTTGTCTTGAAACCAAAAATGTATTAAATATCAGTTCATAAGTATGGAAAGAGTTTCAAAGAAGGAAATAGAGGTTGTCATGGGAGAGGGAAGCACAGAGAGACCTAACCTAGTATCAAGGTCAAGGGGGGCTTCCTCAAGATGCTATGAGAAACGTTATCCAGTTGCAAGCGGATGGAGAGAGGACAGCAAAAGGAGCAGAGGGAACAAGTTGTGCTTGGCCCAGAGAAGGTGCTGGAAAAATAAGGTAGAGGTCTTCTGTGGCCAGAACATAAAGAATAGGGGACAACTGAAGTCACGAATTAAATTATGGGAGGTGGGGTTGAGACCCAGCCAAGATTCAGGCCTTCCACTTAAGCGTCATGGGAAACCCCTGACAGTTTTAATCAAAGCAGGGCCCCTCTGGGGCTTGCTCAGCTCAGGTTTCCTCCTGGCTGCACTGCAAGGAGGCAGTAAGTAGGTTCTGTGGGGAAAGCAGGTAGGAATCAACAGCACAGGGAAAAGCACAGCTTTGGGTTGTTAAAAGACAAAATGAAACTCTAGGAGTAACCTCAGGAGGTATCTCACAGACACAAAGGCTGCACCAGGTACTACAAGGATCTTCACTCTCAATTTCTTAAACACAGTTAAGAAAACAGAGTCACTCCCAGCATGGAAATGAAAGGAACAGGAATAGGCTGGAATGGGCAGTATCCGAGAGAGGGAAATCCAGGGATTAAAGGTGTAAAATGATGCTCAGCATCACCAACAATAAGGAAAAGACCAGGTAAAACAGTGTGTTACCATTTCATACCCACTGGGTTGGACCACATTAGAATAAGAGGCAATGCGAATCACTGGAAAGCTCATGTGACTCTTTATGTTCACACAATGGTGGGCAGAACAACAGCAGAGTCATCCTAGGAAGTGATGGAGCACATTTTGGTGACATTTAGCAAACAAATTCACTAAATTTGTAACATTGATCAGGACGACCACGGTGTCTCCCTGTGGGTAATGGGTAAGAATGGGAGGGATGAATACATGAAATAAGACACAGCGATCAAAAGCTGTGAAGATATATATAAGGCATGTGAACACACTTTGAAAGACAGCATTGACTTAAAATGCATGATATCATAATGAGATGTATCATACACAAATAAATTTAAAATGCTACTAATCAGAATCTATGGGGAAAAACAAATGGAATATAAGTGAAGCAGAAAAATAATGAAGTAAAGCAAAACAAACCACAAGGAGCCCTTCTCAAACCAAGGAGGACAGTATGCTATAAAGAGTATGGCAGCTAAACTCTCTGAACCTGATGTCCACATTTTAAAAAAATGTTTAAATGATTTTGGAACAGACTTTAATATTTATCAGCCATAAAAATCTTACTTGGTATATTATTGTATACAAATACCGTGGCAGCAATATTAGCAATTCTATTTCTCTAACAAACCTCTTATGTTGTAGTTTCTATATTATTACTTTGCTACCCTTCACGTTTAAACTGTATAGTCTCAAAGATTTTAAAACCTGAGTTGAGGTCAGATGCCATGGCTCACAGTTGTAATCCCAGCATTTTGGGAGGCTGAGGCCAAGAGAATTGCTTGAGCTCAGGAGTTCAAGACCAGCCTGGGAAACAGTGAGACTGTATCGCTACAAAAAAATTTTTTTTTAATTAGTCAGGCATGGTGGTGTACCTGTGTTCTCAGGTAACCGGGTGGGGGCTGATGTGGAAGGGTTGCTTGGATCCAGGAAGTTGAGGCTGCAGTGAGCCATGATCGCTCCATTGCACTCCAACCTGGGCAACAGAGTGAGACCCTATCTCAAAAAATAAATACATAAAAATTAAAAAATTTAAACCTATGTTGACACGGATTCATATTAGCTAGCTGGAAAAGGTACATCTATCCGGAGAAAACTGCTCCTTTATCATCCAAGAAACACTTATGTAACACGTACCATTTGCTTGACCTCTTATAACTGAAAATCTAAAATTCTCAGTGGCTGGTCTTTGAATTTTCTGCTGAAGAATCGCCACTGAGCATGTGGGCTCCAATGTGCTTAAGAAGTTATTTCAAAATTGGCCAAGGAATGAAACCAAGAATAGCCTTGCAATTAAAAGTACCCCATTATCAAAACGGGTTGAAAAATCCCATTTCATTCCTACTCTCTGCAAACACAAAAATCCTTTTTAGTGTTTCTGAGAAAAGATAGCATTATTTAGTGAAAGGGCAAGTCAGTGAAAGGATCAGTAGGAAATCTCACTTAGAATAGGGGGCGCTATTTCAGACTCCTCTGTAGTATCTCAGCTTCCATGTTAAGGCCCAGCAAATTAAGGAACTGGAGACTCTTATGTGTAAGCCTAAGCCCTAAAATGATTTACATCTGCAATCACCGCAACATAATTGATGTTCTTTCTTTTAATGTCAGTATTATTCATTTTTATGTAGATTGGTGGTAACTTCTACCTCACCAACAGATTCTCATTATGTCTCCTTAAGCACATAAAATCAAATTAATTCATGTTTGCTTTCTTTCTATCTGCTCTTAATTCCTGCAGAGGAGAAACACAGAAGCAGAAGGTTCCAGGGTTTATTGCTGCACTGAGTCACTAAATTACACAGGATTGAACCGTTGATCCTAAATTACTCAAACTCTAACCATGTCCTCCAAATCTTCTATGTGGAACTGTGGTCAAATGCAGCCAATGACCTCCCAACACATATTTCACAACTAGATTTCTATTTCTAAAGTACTGATTTTTTTTTTAAGAGAGGGGATCTTGTTCTGTCACCCAAACTGGAGCAGTGGCACAATCATAACTCACTATAACCTCGAACTCTTGGGCTCAAATCATCCTCTTGCCTCAGCCTCCAGAGTAGCTGGGACTACAGGCACACACCACTACACCTAGCTAAATTTTTTACTTTCTGCAGAGATGGGGGTCTCGCTATGTTGCCCAGGCTGACCTCAAACTCCTGGTGTCAAGTGATTTTCCCGTCATGCCCTCCAAAGCACTGGGATTATAGGCACGAGCCACCGCATCCAGCCCTAAAATACTGACTTTAAAAGTTCCTTCAGACCTGTACCTTAGTCTCTGCTCAGCAGTTAGAAAGGAAATCGGCTCTTTAGCTTTACCACAATTGAGAAAGAAGTCCCACTGACAGTAAGATTTCAGATAAGATCAAAGCAACCAGGAATTCTCCCAGGCCAATCGTGATCATCTGTGTCCCCTTAATTACAGGAACTTTTATCTGCATTTTGCTTATAGTTCTACCCATTGCTGGAATAATCTTCCTTACTAGATTTATACATTCCCAGACTAGACTTATACATTCCCAGAAGAAAGGATTTTCTGCACTCCCCTTCAGTACAAGGTTTTGCTCATAAAAGGACCTTCAATAAAAACACACTCTCATTCAAGGATGACAAAGAGATTTCATCGTGAGTACCAATTCGACATGACTGATGGAGGCAGCTTACAGAGCAATGCTGCGAAGAATCAGGGGGGCACATCTGGACTGTGCTGGGAAGACTGCCTGATCGATCAGTGATGTCTTCCTTGATCATGGGGGCAAGGGAGAGCGACCACGTGCCTTTGGATCCAGAAAAGAAGCTTCCCAATTGTTGGTTTTAGAATTAGCCTGAGATTTGAGAGTCACCCTTGAGCTTTTCTTAGTCAGAGTATAAACCAGGCATATGGTAAGAACCAGGCCAGTAGTTATTATATTCTATAATAAATCCTTACTATGAAATACCATTTATGTAAAAAAAAAAAAGGGGGGGGGTAGGGAAAATTGAGGAAAAGAGGGAATAAGTAGCACACTGGGATAGAATATATTACCCCAAATAACAACTTCTTGGAAAAATGCTTTATAATTTCAAACACCATGTGTTTTAATTTGTCCAACTCAAAAGTGCAATAACTTCATTTATTGGTTTAACTAATTCTGTTTTCCATGAAAAAATAAAAATATCACTCTTTTCCAAAAAGAAAACCAGAACACTTTTTTTTTTAATGTTGCAGCCAGGAGCAACAGTAATCAGACAGGGTTTTAAAACCTAACTCAGATATGTTAGATTTCTACAATATGAATACAATTCTATTTATCTATCTACCTTACCTACCTACCTACCTACCTACAGGGTCTCATTCTGTCTCCCAGCTAGAATGCAGTGGCATTGACTGTGACACACTGCAGTCTTGACCTCCCAGGTCCAAGTGATCCTCTTACCTCAACCTCTAGAAGAGCTGGGACTATAGGCCTGTGCCACATCCTTGGTTAGTATTTTATTTTTTACTTTTTATCTTGTAGGAATCAGGTCTCCCTATGTTGCCCAGGCTGGTCTTGAACTCCTGGGCTAAAGCAATCCTCCCACCTCGCCCTCCTAAAGTGCTGAGATTATAAGTGTGAGCCACCACACCAAGTCCCCATAATTTTTAAATCCCAGGTCTTTAAATGTTTTCTTCAAATATGACTTCACTTTCTCCACAGCAAAAAAAAAAAAAAAAAAAACAAAAAAAAACGAAGCACTCAACTTTAATAATGTCACATGTACTTTTAGAGCTAAATGAAGACCCAAAAAATAAAACTCAATGTATTCATGTCTCTCTGAAATAAAATGCACTAATGAAAAAATTAATACTTATATGATTCTTTCACAAGAGAATATTTTCTGCAAAGTACAAGAAATGTTATTCCTGGAGACATAATAACGTGTAAAATTAGTATTAAAATATTGAATGCTCTATTTCATCCAGAGAAGAAGTATTTGGGAAGTTAAATGGACACAGATAAAGAGTGAAGAAGTTTTGGACCTTGCTTTTATTTTTGATTCAGTTGAAAGTTTTCTAATAACACCTCTCAGCTGTTCCTGTTCACCCCACCATAGAAAGAATGAAAATCAACAAAGTTGGGCAGATACCTAAACCTGCCTTGTTTGATTTCAGAAGTTCTCTCTTGATTTTGTAGATCTTTCACTGAAATACAGACCAAAACCCAGAATGGTCTGGAGATGCTTTTAAGATACTCCTGGGGATTGTATATGCATTATGTAGCTAACAAAGAAATGGACAAAGGCCAGGTGCGGTGGCTCATGTCTGTAATCCCAGCACTTTGGGAGGCCAAGGCGGGTGGATCACGAGGTCAGGAGTTCAAGACCAGCCTGGCCAAGATAGTGAAACCCCATCTCTACTAAAAAATACAAAAATCAGCTGGGTATGGTGGCACACACCTGTGATCCGAGCTACTCAGGAGGCTGAAGTAGAGAACTGCTTGAACCCAGGAGGTGGAAGTTGCAGTGAGCAAAGATCACACCAATGCACTCCAGCCTGGGTGATAGAGAGAGACTCTACCTCAAAAAAAAAAAAGAAAGAAAGAAATAGATGAACAAGCAAGTATGCTAACTGTTAAAAGACCACCTTTATTCTGAGAAAATGAAAAGTTCGATACAGCACGTGAAATTTTGAAAGACAAAGGGTCCTGAAGATTCCATAAACAGGGTCAAAAGATGGAAGGGGAAGTGATCCATTAAATAATGGCCCCGCCACTAGATATGGTCTCAGACAGCAGATACGAATGTGACTCCTGAATAGGGCATGACAAGACCATTCAGAGGATAAAAGAATCCTGGGGGTCGTGGGTTCACCACATACTTGGAATCACAGTCAAGTTTCCTTTGTCTCTAACCTGTTTACCAACTCAAGTATATATGTCCTGCCCAGCCCTTATGTGAAAATATACGTGTGAGAGTAATTTAAGCCAAATGGATCACAGTAGCCAGGCTATCAGAATAGCTTTCTGATTACCGCATCTGATTTTCAAATATCTAGTGGCGATCTTCTGAGCAGGGAGAATGAAGCCTTTTCCTTCAAAAAGCAGCTCCTTTGAGGTCTTCTAGGGGCTGAGGAATAAAGCCCTTCCTTCATCAAAGTGCAGGAAAAGACAGACAGCAGGAACCAAATGGACAATTTTCTACCCATTTACATTACTTTTCAGCATCAAAAAAAAAAGTCTTTCTGATTAAAATCAAAGATCGCTTTACACTTTGGTAATATTTAATAATTTTTTTAACTAGGATGAAAACCCAGGGTAAGAATGCTGGGCTAATTTTTGTCAACTGGAAAAAAATATAGATGTGAAATTTGAATATCAGCTATACACCTATGCAATGCTTTGCATGGCTTTACAGACTGGATTTACACCTTTTTTAAGCCACCTAGGCGACAGAGTTTTAGAAAGACTACATTAAATTCTGAGTAACAACTTAAATGTAGTGAAAAACCCAGCTGTATGCTTGGGGATTAGGTAAGCGTTAGAAAGCTGACCACAAAACTTGGCAGATATGAGCCAGAGGTCTGTGGGCATCTGCCAGGAAGGCTTTAAATCCTGTAAATCGGCAGTCTATAGGCATGCTACAAACAGTGAAATACGGTACCACCGTCACCCTCAAAGAGTCCCAGGAAGCAGACTTGATCAGCACTGCCCACATTTGCTTGGGCCTATGGGGAGATGGTTAGTCAAATGACATAAAAACACAGCACTGGAAACCACTGACCCTGCTTTAGAGACAGAAAACAGGATGTTTGCACTTCTTTCTCTTGGCACAAAATTTTTTCAGACTTTCACAGTCTCTTGAGTCCTGAGGAAAAAAAAAACCCAGCTCCTTCTGGATGGAGACTTACAATCACAGCAGGGCCCAGTTTCAAGTGGCGGGTACTGGCAAGTCTGAGGCGGATGAAGGGCCCTGCAGCTGCACTTGGGTGTTAAAAATGAGGAAGGACAGGATGAGGTTATGCCAGAGCAGAGGCACAGAGCAGCACAGGCTGGATCCGTCCCGGGGATGGAAAAAAATACCCAAAGCTCATCAGATTCTCTCAGCCCCAGAAGGAGAAACGGAACACCCAGATGTGAAAGAGACTATTTACAGAAGCATCTCTTCCTGCCAATACCTGAATGACATCCATCTTTCTGGCTGACAAGTTTAAGTCAGTCCAGAAATGTGAGAAGACAGAACAGACATATACAAAAAGGAAAAGGGGGTGGAAAGAGCCATCCGTGCTTAATTACACACTTCCTGTTAATAAAATATAAAAATAATTGAGTAAGTACAGACCACTATATGACCTGACTGTAAGGTCATGGACTTAATTTGTTTAATATACAGACTATACATTTACATAATTCAGTGTGACGTGCTGATTCGCATTAATAAAAACACGTATCTTTGGCCTGCAATTATTGTTCTTTTTTTTTTTTTTTTTTTTTTTTTTTTAAAAAGACGGGGTTTTACCATGTTGGTCAGGCTGGTCTTGAACTCCCGACCTCAAGTGATCCACTCGCCTTGGCCTCCAAAGTGCTTGGATTATAGGAGTGAGCCACCACGCCTGGCCTTGCAATTATTGTTAAGTGAGTTTCCTTAAGAAGCTGGTAACAGCCAGGGACAGGCGGGCCCGGTGGCTCACACCTGTAATCCCAGCACTTTGGGAGGCCAAAGCAAGTGGATCGCCTGAAGTCAGGAGTTCAAGACTAGCCTGGCCAACAGGGTGAAACCTCATCTCTACTAAAAATACAAAAATTAGCCTGGCGTGGCGGTAGGCACCTGTAATCCCAGCTACTTGGGAGGCTGAGATACAAGAATCGCTTGAACCCAGGAGGTGGAGGTTGCAGTGAGCTGAAATTGTGCCACTGCACTCCAGCCTGGGCAACAGAACAAGATGCCATCTCAAAAAATAAAAAATTAAAAGAGAAGCTGATAGCCACATGACTACAGCATCAGTACTGCATTCAGTGAGTACCATCGGAGGAACAGATGCAAAGCGGTGCCGTGCGGAAAGCCTAAGGTGGTAAATTACACTCAGATGAAAGGACGAGGAAAGGCATCGCTGAAGAAGTAGCTCATGGGATTCGCTGGGGAATCTGCGTGTTCATAGCGGGGAACACAAAATACCAGATGGAGAGAACAGCACGGGACAGGTAAAGGGAGAAGGCACAGAGCATGGTTTGTTTGAGGGAAGGTACACCATCAGCTTAGGCAGAGTATAAGGTACACAAAAAACACAGGAAGGCAGTGAGACTGGAAGGAGTTTGGCAGGGCTTATATGTGTCTATGCTACTGGCACATGCATTCAACTCCAAAGACAAAGCCAAGTGAGGCAGCTCCTGGTGGGAAAGGAGAGCTGAGTCCAAGGGCGATTCTCCTGGTTACGGGGATGGCAGGTCCCTAAGTCCACATTATATCCATGATATCAAACATAAGCACCAGAGCTAGGATCCATGTCCTACATTGTTCGCTGATATATGCCAGATACACAAAACAATGATGAATACGTATTATGTGTTCAAGAAAGATTTACCAGGTACCAAGTATTTACCAACACTACCAGGAGAGAGGGCTGAGGGAAGATAGTTAATGATTACTGAGTGCTCACTATGTGTTAAGACACTGCTGATATTTTACAGGTACTATCTAATGTGGTCCTTAGAAATTTATGATGTAATTGCTTTTATATTTTACGACTTATATCTTTTATCTCTGTAATCAGGACAGATCCTATTATGGATGGTATCTCAGCAATACAGCACACTTTAATTGGTAGTGAGTTTTCTTCCTCAGTGGTACATAAAAGACAGCAGGTCTTACATTCAATGGTGTCTTCATTTTGATGGATCTTAATATATAGGTGATGGAAGCTAAGGCTCAATGAATTACATTTGTTCCCTTGGGCTGAGATGCACCTGTCGACCAAGCACCTGCTTCTCCCTCCAATGCTATATAATCAGCCCTGAGGTATTAAGAACCATACAATGGAAAGTAGCTCTCAGCATGTTCTCCCGCCTAATTCTTTCCTCACAAGCAGGCAGAAAGACTATCTTGGAACACCCTAAAATTCATGCCCAACCCTTTCAGTTCCAATCAGCCTGGAAACAGAAGAACATGGCATCTCTCCAGGTCCCCAGAGCAGGCTAACAGTCTGCATATGGTACACCCCATGGTGAGAAGGACAGTTCATCCTGGGTGATAACCAACAATTCAGTGTATACCTAACATTTTATTTCATTTTCTCCATACCAAGCTGGTAGGATAATGGAGTACCTTCTCATCCAATATGCTCTTTATTACCATGTTTCATTACAAGACAAAAACCTTCATCGAGGAAAAATGGGGGAAGAGGCATAGGAACAGGCAAGCATAATTATCAGGTAATATCATTTTTAAACAGCATTTTTATTAAAGAGGTTTCTTTTACTATTTTAAAGATCCAGATATCTAGCAGTGATATCAATGTTACAAAGTAAAGGAAAAAGAAAAGGCATTCTACAAACCATGGAGCCTGAATTTATCTAAAATCAGATGGTTCAGACCCCAGGAGCAGGTGGTCACCCTAGGAGAGCAGTTGGCAAATTGGCTTATCTCAGAAGCAGTGTGAAAAGGCTCTAAAGCTTGCCGGATTGAAGAATCTGGGATGCTATTAACACTTCACCCAGTCTTAATAGACAGTGAAAAACAAGAACACTTCTCTGTGGGCTGAGAGAACTGCCATTGAAATTGGGGAGCATATACATTTTGCACATATCCTACAAATTCACCTTTGGATTTATAGTTTCCAAGGGAGCTGAAATACTACAACCAAGGTTGTTCTTATCTACCTCATCTCAGTGTATAGCACCCAGAGGGAACAAGTGGTAACACTTTCTTACCATCAGCAGTCAATAGAGGCATTCATTAAGAGTTAAAAGCCATCCATTAACTTTTGTGCATCACAGAACTCAAACATGGAGGCAGCTCTTTGCTTACCAACCCAGCCTTCACACTCCTTGCTTGTAAGAACACTCTGTGAAAGGATGCACAAAGCATCACTACTCTGTGTCGTTTTATCTGCATGAAAAACCACAGATAGATACAGACATGGCAGCAAAATAGAACTTAAGAGAAAACCCGGCAAAACATAAGCCAGAAGTTTATTGGGAGCTGAGCATAAAAATATTTAAATGCAGACGACTACAACATCTGAAATCCACATTAGTCCATATGGTTTGCCATCTATTCCTACAAGGGCACCACTGCCTTTGTCAGCAGATGAAATGCACTCAGCTATGTTGAACACTTTGTATGTTCCAGGCGCTGAACTAAGTTTCTATGCTTGCTTCCACTGACCTTCACAGCATTGTTATGAAATTATTACTGCTAGCATCCCCAGATTAAAGATGTGGTACTGGAGGCCTGGTGAGATTAGATTCTTTGCCTAAAGCCCCAAGAAGACCAGGATCTGGCCAGTGCTACTCCAGAACTATTCTATACTGACACCTACAATTTTTTAAAAACTACAGCACACATATAGAGTGACAAGTGCCTAAAATAATGTGTTCTGAATTCACATGGACTCTTTCCTCTAACTTGTCTGATATTTGTTACCACCTCAACCATCCTGCCACCAAGTTTGGAGGTGGAAAATGAGCTTATAATCCATAAAACCCAAATCCAGCTCATGGACCTGGGTATTAATGGACCTCCAATTGTCTTAGCTTTGGAGACAGGGTGATTAGGGGGTTGTATTGCAGCAGATTTGAAGAGGAGGTGTTTGGGGTGCTCCTAGAGGGATGGATGAATGACAGGAGAACACACCTTGCCTCAGAGGACGGGGACGTACAGAGTCTTCGCCAACTCTGCAGGTGTGCCTCCATTTACAGACTTCGAACAGATCCACAGATGTGTCTATGACAGGAGGAGCAGGCCTTTAATTGAGAGATCGGGAGGGGGGAGAATTAACAGCCCAGCAGCAATGGTAGAAGTCATTTATTTTTCTAATTAAATTCTTAAATTCGTGGGAGTAGCCTATTAAAAATACAAAAGAAAACAAACCGGAAAATGTGGATGTGAGAGGTTAGCGTCAGCATTATTTTTTAACGATGATACAGATAAAAGAAGACATTACAACCTTGTGTTGTTTCCTTATTGCCTCTAACTTTGGGTATTTTTAAAAAAACCCCACTATTTCTAGCCACCACACCATGTCATTTGATACTTGTAATTTGAGCTGATGCACTCAACAAGACTATTTGTGTTTAAAACTGTGTTAGAAAATTACATTTTTTTAAAAAACAGACATTTATAGAGCAATTTCTATTTGCAAAGTGCTTTGCAGTCATTTTTTAAAGTAATTCTTAACAACCATGTAAAGTAGGTCAGAGTTATTATCCCTTATGCCTCCTCTTTCAGAAAGAAGGCTGAGTCAAGGAAGGTAGAAAAAGGTTAAGTGATTTTGCTGGGGCCACACTCAAAGTTGGTGGCAGAAATGAAGATGTCACTACATCTGATAAATCCCACGACATCCCAGTGGATCCCACTGACACATTGGCCCCATTTCAGAATTTCCTAGGATCTCTGTTTCAAATCATATACGGATGCCTGTCACCCTGCCCCCAAATCTACTGAATTAGAATCCACAAACAGGTTCTGAAAATCCAGTGGCAGGATCCCCGATGCGTCTATGGGGAAGTGTGGTTTGGGACCTGTTACTGGTGAGCCTTCTGGAAGGTTCACCCTTTTTTCCATAGGCAGCACTACAACAGACAGCAGTGTTCAAGCAAGACTGAAATGACACCAAGGCAGAAACCGACAGCTCTCTCTTGAAAGGGCCTTTTAAAAGGCCATATGAAATCATTTTCAATTCACAAGTTTTCACCATGTTCACTCTCAAACACAACTGTTTCGGGCATTTTGGCCTTTTTCCTGAAAAGATTTCCCTTAGGTCCCTTTTACCTAAAAATATTAGCAATTCTGTGCCAGCATCCATTCCAAAACCACCTCCTATTTTTCATTCTTCTTCCCTGTCAGAATTATTCACCCAGTCCACGTGTAACTAACACACCATAATCAGAACTAACCACCATTTATGGAGAACACACAAGGAGCCCAGGCACTGGGCAGCGTGGCTGACTTGTATTATTTCATTTAATCCACCCAGAAAGATGTCCCTATGTCACAAATTTAAAAAATTTACAGCCTGAGAAACAGTGTGAGACTACATCTCTACAAAAAATAAAGTAAAAGTTAGCCAGCCATGGTGGGATGTGCCTATAGTCCCAGCGCCTTGGGAGGCCGAGCTGGGAGGATTGCTTGAGCCTAAGAAGTCAAGGCTGCAGTAAGCCATGATGGTGCCACCACACTCCAGCCTGGGCGACAAAGCAAAACCCTGTCTCTAAACAAACAGACAGACAAATAAATAACGAGGGTTTGAGCAAGTTGTCCAGGGACACGATATTACTTATTCCCAGAACCAAGTTTCAGGTCGGATTAATCTTTCCCCAGAGTCAACAAATCATTTTGTTTCTTTTTGATTTCCTCTTTTGGCTCTTTGTTCTTCTTTATTTATTCACTTCAATAGCAAGTAGACTATCAAAAGAAGATTCTTTTCTTTTAAAGACCTTTGCCTTAGTCAATAAGAAAAGAGAGGGGCCGGGTGCGGTGGCTCACGCCTGTAATCCCAGCACTTTGGGAGGACAAGGTGGGTGGATCATGAGGTCAAGAGATCGAGACCATCCTGGCCAACACGGTGAAACCATTTTAGTCTCTACTAAAAATATAAAAATTAGCTGGGCGTGGTGGCACGTGCCTGTAGTCCCAGCTACTCGGGAGGCTGAGGCTGGAGAATTGCTTGAACCCAGGAGGCAGAGGCTGCAGTGAGCCGAGATCACGCCACTGTACTCCAGCCAGGCACCTGGGGACAGAGCAAGACTCTGCCTAAAAAAAAAAAGAAAAAAAAGAAAAGAGACTCCATTCCAAAATCATACAATGAAAAGAGGTAATGCCTGAGGAAAACAGCGCAATGTGACCTATTGTGTCTATTTCAACCGCCAAACCAGAAAAGCTAGGTTTAAATATGAGCTCAGATGATTCTGATACATCATCTAACAGAACCTGCTTCAACTTTCCTTGCCTGAATTGTCTAGAGCATAACCTCTAGAGATACAATAAGTGAAACAAGGATAAAGTCAGAACAAGAGGAAAGCAAAGAAAAAAGCAGCAGCATAAGGGCAAACAATGAGGCCAGAGCACCTCTGTGCAATGTTTAAAAAGATGCATATAGCCAGGCGTGGTGGCTCCCACCTGTAATCCCAGCACTTTGGAAGGCTGGGGCAGGAGGATTTATTGAGCCCCAGAGTTTGAGACCAGCCTGGGCAATATAGTGAGACCTTGTTCCTATTTTAAAAAAATGTAGACCACATAATCCTCCATATTAACAAGGTAAATAAAAAATATCATTATGATCATATCAACTGACACAGAAAAAGCATTTGACAAAATTCAACATTCATTTTTTTTTTTTTTGAGACGGAGTTTCGCTCGTTACCCAGGCTGGAGTGCAATGGTGCAATCTCGGCTCACTGCAACCTCCACCTCCTGGGTTCAAGCAATTCTCCTGCCTCAGCCTCCTGAGTAGCTGGGACTACAGCCTGCACCACCACGTCCAGCTAATTTTTGTATTTTTAGTAGAGATGGGGTTTCACTATGTTGACCAGGATGGTCTCGATCTCTTGACCTCGTGATCCACCAGCCTCGGCCTCCCAAAGTGCTAGGATTATCGGCATAAGCCACCATGCCTGGCCCCAGCATTCATTCTTGACAAAAACTCTCAGCAACTTACAAACAGAGAGGAATTACCTAAGAATCATAAGGAGCACCTACAGAAGGATTTGTAGCATAAGTATAGTTAGCATCATTAATGATGAAAGACCGAATGTGTTCTTTCTAAGATTGGGAACAAGGCAAGGATGTGTGCTCTCACCACTCTTATTCAACACAGCACTGAAAGTTCTAGCCACTAAAATAAGGCATGAAAAGAAGTAAAGGCATAAAGAAGGAAAAAAGAAGAAATAAAATGATCTCTGTTTGCAGAGGACATGCTTGTCTATATGGAAAATTCCAAGAAATCCATTAAAAAAAACCTCCTAAAACCAGTGAGTTCAGTAAGGTTACAGAATAAAAGATAAACCTCAAAAATCAACCACATTTCTATACACTAAAAAAGGAACAAATAGAAAAAAAATCATTTATAACTGTACTCTAGAGAAAATAGGTAGGTATAAACAAAACATGTACAGTATCTATACGCTGAAAATTACAATGTGATGTCAAAAGAAATCAAAGACCTAAATAAATGGAGAGATATACTGTGTTTCCAGACTGTATGACTCAAAGTAATAAAAATGCCAGTTCTCCCCAAACTGTTCTATTCCATTAATATAATTCCTATTAAAATCCCAGGAAAGTTTTTGTAGACACCAAAAAGATTATAAAACTTATATAGAATAGCACAGGCCCTAGAATGGCTACAAAAATCTTGACAGAAGAATCAAGAAAAAAGAATCTACCCGATACTGACTTACTACACAGCTATCGTAATCAAGACAGTGTGATACTGGTGGAGAGATAGGTATATAAATCAATGAAACAGAAGAGAGAACCCAGAAATAGACTCACACAAATATATTCATTTTTAAAATTTTTAAATAATGGAAGAACACCCTTTTCAACAGATGGTGATGAAGTAACCAGAAAACCTTAGGCAAAATAAGAGAACATCAGTCTAAATCTTACACCTCATATAAAAATTAACTCAAAATGGATCATCTATTTAAATTTCAATTGTAAAACTATAAAACTTTCAGAAAAACACAGGAGAGAATCTTTGGGATGTAGGGCTAAGCAAAAAGTCCTTAGACCTGAACACTCGGAGCATGATCCATAAAAGGAAAATCTGATACATTGAGCCTAATAAAAACTAAACTTTTCCCCTGAGAAAGCTCATACAGACAATATCACAGAGGATAATCACACAAATTACAGACTGGGAAAAATACTTGCACACCACAAATCCAACAAAGGACTAGTATTAATATATAAAGCACTCTCAAATTTTAATAGTAAGAAGGAAAAAAATACAATTAGAAAAGAGAATTGGCAGAAGACATGAATAGTTCACGAAAAAGGATATACAGATAGCAAATAAGCATGTGAAAAGTTTTCAACATAATTACCCATCAGGTAAATGCAGATTCAAACTACAATGGGATATCACTACATTAGTGATCCGAAACACTAAAGTAAAAAAATCAAAAATTGGTATAAATATCAAATGGTAATATCAAAAATTGGCAAGGCTGCAGAGATAGGTTGCTGAAAGAATGTAAAATCATACAGCCGCTCCAGAAAACCATTTGCCAATTTCTCATAAAACTTCATATGTAACTACCATACAACCCAATAACTGCACTCTTGGATATTAATCCCAGAGAAATAGAAATGTAGGTTCATAGAAAAAGCTCCTGTTCCCAGGAGCTACCTGGAATCAGTCCAGATATCCTTCAACAAGTAAAAGATATCCTTCCAAGGTGGTACATCTACACCGTGGAATACTACTCAGTAGTAAAAAGGAACAAACACTGATATACACAACATGGATGAATTTCCAGGAATTATTCTGAGTGAAAGACAACCCATCTCCAAAGATGACATATTGTATGATTCCATTTATATATAATTTTTGAAGTGACAAAAGCTTTAGAAAAGGAGACAAATTAAAGGTTTCTAGGAGTTAGAGATGGGAGGAGGAGGAGATGGGTGTGGTTATAAAAGGGAAACATGAGGGATCCTTATGGTATTGGAACTGTTCAGTATCTTGACTGGGATAGTGAATACATGAACCTATGCAAGTGATAAAATTATACAGAATTTATATATACATGCACACACCTCCACAATGCACATAATAAGTGTAAATTAAAATTGGGAAATCTGAAAAAGATCAGTGGACTGTATCCGTATCAGTATCCTGTGACATACCCTAGTTTCACCTGAATGCTACCATTGAGGAAACCAGGCAAAGTATATAGGTCATCTCTCTGTATTATTTTTTACAACCGTATGTGAATCTATAATCTCAATAAAAATTTAAATTGAAAAAGTACAGGTTGATAACCAGAAAAGAGAAATTCAATGGTGAGAATCCTGAAATATAAATGGCATCACTTTCAAATTTTTAGAGAATCAACTCTTAACTGCAGCAACAGAAGACATCACATCACTAAAAGGAAACTTCATTTTTTAATCAGTGCGTCAGCCCCTAATCACAATAAGACTTTGTCTTAAACTGCTACCAAGAAGCCCAACAAACATATTTCAAAACACAAAACTTGACTTCCTAAAATAAAATGCCAATGTCATCTTGGGGATATTTTCAAAGTCAAAAGGTGGCCTCCTCTGTCTTAAGACATGTGGATAATTGCTCCTCAGTTTATAAGGTCAAAATCCTATACCTTTACATGCACGGCATGCGATTTTACAAGCTGGGAAACCGGCAGCAAATCATTAGCTAAATTGTAACCTTAATCACTAGCAAGATAGGCCAGTAGATCTAAGAAAAAAGCACAAGGAGAAATGCATTTTAATAACCATGAAGGTACTCTACGCTGTTGCTAAGCAGGAAGCTTATATGAAAGGGTGTGAGGTTCAGCTCTTTGTGGCTACTTCCCCTAAAAGTATGGTCCAAGAACCACCCTGCATCAATCACTTTCCAGGTCCCTTGGCTCCCACCCAGATCAACTGAGTCAGAGTAATGCTTGGAAAAAATCACTGTGACAAGTTATCAGGTGACTCATACACACGGGTTTCAGTCAATTATAAACTTACCTGTTTATAATTTAGTGCTATCTTCTTCGAGTAGAAGAGTGATGCTCATCAGAGATCCATTCTGCCCCTGGGGGACATTTAGCAATGTCCATGTGGAGACATTGTGATTGTCACAGCTACGGGGGTAGAGGGCCCAGGGATACTGCTAACCATTCCACAATGCACAGGATAGCTACTATGAAGACTTATAAGGCTCCAAATGTCAATGCTGCCGAGGTTGAAATTCAGGACAGAGAGGGATACTTGCATCGGGTTTAACACGAGGATCACTAACATACATAATTAAAAATATATATATGAGATCAAGGTTAATAAGTTAAAGGTACTAAGTGGATCTGATCTCCAAGGGCAAAGGTAAGTGTTACTTCCTTGATCTTCTCAAATCTGATTCATCCCAAGGAAGAAGGTTTTCTTTGTGACTATGTTTTAAGAGCCTCAATTCTGGAGCCATAAAGCTCAAGTTGAAATCCCAGTTTTGACACTTAATATCTAATATCTGGGTGACACTGAGTTAGGCAATTACCTTTAGTAAGTCTCTATTATCTGTAAAAGGGGATTAATGACCGTTCCTTACCCTAAGAGCTGTTAGAAAAATGAAAATAAATAAGCGATGACTGTCAAACACCACAGCATGGAGATCCCAAAAATAAATGTTTTATTATTACTAATGAACTCTCTGCCATTCCTACTCCAGTCTTTTTATTTCTCAGCTGCCAACACAGTAAACTATCTTTCTCAGATTAAATTTGGTTACTCTTTTTTTTGAGACAAGAGTCTCGCTCTGCTGCCAGGCTGGAGTGCAATGGCGCCATCTCGGCTCACTGCAACCTCCGCCTCCAGGGTTCAAGTGATTCTCCTGCCTCAGCCCCCGGAGTAACTGGGACTACAGGTACACACCACCATGCCCAGCTAATTTTTGTTATTTTTTAGCAGAGATGGATTTCACCATGTTGGCCAGGATGGTCTCGATCTCTTGACCTTGTGATCCGCCTGCCTCGGCCACCTAAAGTGCTGGGATCACAGGCGTGAGCCACCGTGCTCGGCCTGGTTACTCTTTTAAATAGTTTCCACTCTTCCAGTACCAAATAAAAGCTGACCATTTCTCTTTTTTTTTTTTAAGAGTCTTGCTCTGTCATCCGGGCTGGAGTGTAGTGACACGATGTTGGCTCACTGCAACCTCCACCTTCCAGGTTCAAGCAATTATCCCAAGTAGCTGGGATTACAGGTGCACACCACTATGCCCAGCTGAGTTTTTTATTTTTAGTTGGCCAGGCTAGTCTGGGACTCCTGACCTCAACTGATCCACCCATCTCAGTCTCTCACAGTGCTGGGATTACAGGCATGACCATTTCTAATTAGCCTGTAAACTTAGTGCCAGCTGGTTTCTCTGCAAATAACCACACCCCCACCCCCCACCAGCTTCCCTATCTGTCCCAAATACTTCCATGTAACAGACAACTTTAACAAAGTTAAACCACCACTTCTATTATCCCAGCAGTAAATGACCTGACCAACACTAAAGAAATGTTTGAAAGACACATCCTTTAAGAGTTGTTTGCATAAACAAAATGTTTCTCTTAAAAGTCCCCTAACCATACCAACTAGATGTCCCAGCTCAAAAATCTAAGTCCCATCAACAAATATTTATTATACACCACTGAAGTCCTGATGATAAAATGGTGAAGGCATAGACATAACTCCTGCCCTTAATAAAGTCATGGTTTAGAAGAAAATGTTTCTACCTGAAGACTCCAAAACGCACCTTGTTAGATGAAGGAAAACCTGTCAGTTCTCAAGTGGATTTTTATATGAACCATCAAAACTGCAGAGGCAGCTGAGCCATAGTGGTTAAGAATACAGACACTAATGCTAGATTATGGGCTCTTCTACCTACAGTCAGTAATCACTCACTCTGGGTCTACTTTGCCAAAAATGCTAAAAAGAGATATTAACATTGACTACCATATGGGGTTCTTATGAGAATTAAGTTATTTGAACAGTACCTGGTTCTCATTTAATAGTGGCTATTCCTATACTTATCAGCAAAGGGATTTCACCAACCTGCATCCTGCAGTTCATAATTCTTCAACAAGTCTATCAGGACATCTTTCAGCAGCTTGCAGACACACTCGCTTTCCCAAAATATGCTACCTCCTAAAACACTGATAAGTTCTTAAATTTTCTGTACTCAGAGCACTCCAATTAGAACTTCCTCCACTATCACACATGGCTCCCAGCAGCATTCATCTGCACCTCATCAGCAGTCGATGATAATGACATGCCACCTATCAAGATAACAGTCTAAATATAAGAACATCTGTTACATCCCTGCATTAGAAACTGGGAATGAAGGTTTTGAATCGAGTTTCATTCTTATGCTGAATTATATCTATTCTTTAGTTATTACCCAGCCTAAACCCTTAAGATGATCTTATTAAAAACTGAACAAGGTGAGCCCCGATTTTTATTTCATTCATTAATACACGTACAAATCAATAATCAATTAGAGGGACCCAAGTTCCTTTTTTTTGGAGATGGAGTTTCGCTCTTGTTGCCAGGCTGGAGTGCAGTGGCGCAATCTCGGCTCACCGCAACCTCCACTTCCCGGGTTCAAGTGATTCTCCTGCCTCAGCCTCCCAAGTAGCTGGAATTACAGGCATGAGCCACCATGCCTGGCTAATTTTGTATTTTTAGTAGAGACATGGTTTCTCCATGTTGGTCAGGCTGGTCTCGAACTCCTGACCTCAGGTGAGATCTGCCTGCCTCGGCCTCCCAAAGTGAGGGGATTACAGGCGTAAGCCACTGCACCTGGGCCAGGTACCTATTTCAGCACTGAAAACACATGTTGGCTCATGTCTGTAATTCCCGCACTTTGGGAGGTTGAGGTGGGAGGATCACTTGAGCCAAGGAGTTCAAGATGAGCCTGGGCAACAAAATGAGACCCTAACCCTAAAAAAACTCAAAAGGTTTGCTGGGCATGGTGGTGTACACCTCTGCTCCCAACTATACAGGACACCGAAACAGGAAAATCACTTAACCTCAGGACGCTGAGGCTATAGGGAGCCATGATCGCACCACTGTGCTTCAGCCTAGGCAACAGAGCAAGACTCTGTCTCAAAAGAAAAAAAGAAGAAGAAAAAAATTACATGGTATGGGCTTGAAACCTGGTTTCTACTACTTGAACTAGTTGAATGGATTGGACAGTGTTCTATAAGCTCTTTCTCTGATATATACTATGCCATCTGTAAAATGGAGATAACAATATTAACTACTTCACAGAGGCATTAGGAAGATTGAATGAAAACTCTTTCTTCAAAATACTCCAGTGCCTTGAACGTTATTAGCAGTTAGTAAATCTGCACTACTATTTTCAAAAAGGCAGCTATAAAATTATCGTAAAGATTAGCTAAATGTATTTACACTGAAAATGAATATCCATTTCTATTCATGTACTGAAGAAAAAAGAAAAAAAATGGTGAAATCACACAAATACTATTTGCAAAACGCTAATTTCCACAAGGAACAACACATAAGTGGTGAACATCTTACACTGACTATCTTCATTAAAGTAAGAAACTGAGTCTCCCCATGATAGAGGATCAAAATATTTCAGGAAGTGCTTACAAAATACTCTGCCTCTCTTTAGATTAAAATGCCTTTTCTAGTTTAAAAGTAGCCTCTGATGATCTGCATTGCTCTTAGTTCCCTCATGCTTTCCAGAGGGTTAGCATCTGCAAGAACATTCTTGATCTTAAAGTTCATCCTTTGAATTCTGTCTTCATTGGCCATCGTTAGGTGACGGTCAGATTAATTCACCAAAAAATGGCTATGAATAAAATAATTCTTTTAAATCTGTAGAGCTATGTTTCCATGAACAGACTAAAATTACATGGTTTGCATATAGCAAATCTCCACATTGTCTTCCAGGGGATTCAGAAAATTGGTCTTTCGAGGGATAGAGCAAAGCCAGCTGGGATCAAATGCAGGGTGGGATGGAGCATGAGAAAGGTCACCGAGGGTAAGTTTAACAATTTTTAAACAAAGACATCTGAAAAAAAAGTTGCTATCCGTAAAAACATCAAATTTTCAGGAATCAAATGTAATATTAAACTCATCAAAGTTGGCAAAAGTACTTACCAATTATAAAACAAAGCCATCTTTTCATACGGATGTAAAGTGACAATTAAAGCACTATCTGTAGAATGCTTCGCATTCTCTCACACTTATATAAGCAATGTCTCCTTTTAAAAACTGAATGGCAGGTGGAAAGACTCATGCTCTCAAAGAACAAGGAGATGATTTTCAAAACTGAGGGCTGGTGTAGGGCTCAGGTTGGGTTTAGACCTTCTTTAAAAGTCAATTTTTATACTGAAAACTTTGTCAAATGCAGCAGTTAGAGGTGGAAATAATTTCAAATCACTGCATGTTTAGAAAAAAATGAATAGAAGGTAGTAAAATGGCTGTTAAAATATTAATATTAATATAAAAATAGCTGCTTCAAGGAATGTTTGTTATTTTGTTGTTGGCAAAGCTTCCAGGCATCTTTGCTCAAAGACTATGGAGTTATTGAGTTAGGACCTGAAAGGAAAATTGACAAAACTGGACCCTGAAAAAAGCCAACAAAGAACAAAAACCACGCCCCCTCCGCCCCACCCCAAACCCATAAATACTTCTACCGCCCACTGCCTTGAACAGTAAAATGCTGTGCCTGGTTAATCAAACACACTAAGATATTCACAGAAAAGGGAGACAAGGAGAATCAAAGAATGAATGACAACATCCTTCGCTAAATTGTTCCCTTATATAAATCTGGTCATTCGGTTAACCTTAAATTTAAATACCAAGCTATGGATGATTTTTCCATCTAATAAATACCTTAAGGATAATAACTGAATTTCAAATCTGACCTTCAGACTACAAAATGAATCACACTCTGTTACTAAAAAGAATGCAACAGCTGTCCCTATATACCCTGCAGAAAAGCTTAAGTGGGAAAAACTTAAAATATCTTCGTACAAAAAGTATGAGAATAGTTATGTGCAAAATCTCATGATTTGGCGGCCCCTTAACAGAATACTTGCTAAAATAATTCCATGTGTTTCAGAGAGAATCCCCCCGCATCATCCGTTTCTCTGACATTCTTGTTTGCAGGTATGTCTGTATTATAAATCGGTGTTTTTAATTAAATCTAGATTATGAATATTCGCCTTCTGCAGAACTGACAAGGGAAATAAGCTAAATATTAAAATAACAAAACGAAAATACACACTAAATCACATCTGCAGTTTATTACGGAAACAGCTGAAGATGGCATGGTTGATTTCTGGGGTACAGCATGATGCCATCCCTCCTTAAAAACCATCTACCTATAGGAAGATTCCATTTTAAGACCATATAAATTAGCTTTAAGCAGACTATAATGTTCAAACCAGCTAACAACTCAAGCGTGCAAACCAGAAGTAATAACAGCTTTTCATATGGGTAACATAAAAATACTGACAGAGAGAACATGGCAACACTTTAATGGTTAAGTTTTCATATCACAGAGTGTATAAACCTGTCACTATCGTGTTAAAATTTAACTTTCCTAATCAAGCTAGACATGTACAAGTTAGGGTCATGGATATATAACACGAGGATCAGCCTGAAGAGAGCTCACTCGCCAAATCTGGGACAATCAATTTGAACAGCAAAATAACAATAGTAATAGATTATAACCCACTGAATAAGGCAAGAATACACGAGCCCTAATGATGAAAGTCAACGAATAAATAAATAAATAATTGGGAGAAAATAAAATGCTTCTTTCCAGTAGAATGACAACAAAGGTAAAGAAATAAATATATAGAAATCACAGAGGTAGAAAACCACTACTTGGCAACCATTACAGTAATAGCAATAATTATCAAAGGATGTTCAAGTTAATGTTTAAAGTTTTGAGGAAAAATAAGATATTCATGTAGATTCAAAATATCATCTTGCAAATCTTTTAACTTGGGAAAATACAGCTTTACAGTTGAGAAATTTTACAAACTGGCATCCACTGCCTCCTGATATGCACTGAGAAAAACACGACATCACCTATAATTATTCCTGCATGACCCAAATCAAATCACAAAGACGTATCAGGGAAACCTAATTTAAGGGACATTCTGCAAAATAACTGCCATATACTCTCCAAAATGTCAGTTTCGTAAGATCCAAAGACAGACTCAGGAATGGTTCCAGATTAAGCGAGAATAAAAGGATATGACCACAAAATGCAATGTATGACCTTGGCTTGGGGAGAAACCTCCTATAAAGGACATCATGGGAACACAGGGGCAAAGGCTGGGATTGAAACTTAGTATAAGGATTGAAAGAATAAAATCCTACCAACACTGAACTTTCCAATTTAGATAATTATACTTTTGTTATATAAGAAAATACTCTTTTTCCTAGAACAGAAAGAGAAAAATAAAAGGGCCATGGTATGTCTAAAACTTCACTAATACATACACACACATAGACACACACACACACACACACACACACACACACACACACACACATACACATACACATACACACAGAGACATAGAGACACACATACACAGAGAGAGAAAGATTGAAAAATTAGTGAATAGGCCAGGCATGGTGGCTCACACCTATAATCCCAGCACTTTGGGAGGCTGAGGCAGACAGACCACAGTTCAGGAATTCGAGACCAGCCTGACCAAAATGGTGAAACCCCATCTTTACTAAAAATACAAAAAGTGGGCGTGGTGGCACACGTCTGAAATCCCAGCTACTCAGGAGGCTGAGGCAGAAGAATCACTTGAACCTGGGAGGTGGAGGTTGCAGTGAGCAGATATTGTGCCACTGCACTCCAGCCTGGTAACAGAACGACACTCTGTCTAAAAAACACAAAAATTAATCTAGATCAAAAGTATACAGATGGTTTTTGTACTATTCTTTCAACTTTTCTCTAAGTTTGAAATTATAAAATGATTCAAAGGTACTCCAAAACCTCTTCACAGTGTAGAGAAAGGCATGAATAATTCACCATCACATAGTACCCGTTTTAGTGCCTTCTCTAACTTTGACTTTTTGGCTCTATTTTTTGTTGTTGTTTCTTGGTTTTTTTTTTTTTTTAACTCAATCTTACTTTAATCCATTTGGGTATTCTCCAGAACTCTCTGATTGAATCTATAATGTTGTCCCTATGAAAAATTAGATTTTAAGTAATGTTCCTCTAATATCTTTGCATTTCCAGGAATGTGATCTCAGCAATATAGATGAGTGGTGTATTAATTTTTGTTTAAGAGGAAAGAATATATGCAAAGATTACTCTGAGGTCTTCATTTTTGCCCTAAATAAATATGGATGACTTAACCATCAACCTTTTTTTTTTTTTTTTAACTTACTGAAAGCCATCATCCATAATCAAGTCTGGTAATATATGGCATAGAATTTGCAAAACAACAGTAGTCAAACCACATAATGTGATTACTGTCCAAAACTACCACATAGCAATCAGAAGGTTAAATAGTGGCTCACATAAAAAGTTCCGAGAATTTCATGAATTGGTAAAGGAACTTCATTTCTGGTGGTGTGTGTGTGTGTGTGTGTGTGTGTGTGTGTATGTGTGTGTGTGTGTGTATTTGGTTTGTTTTTTGATTTGTGTGTGTGTGTCTGGTTTGTTTTTTGTTTTGTGTGTGTGTATGTGTGTGGGTATGTGGTTTGTTTTTGGTGTGTGTGTGTGTGTGTGTGTGTGTGTGTGTATTTGGTTTGTTTTTTGTTTTGTTTTCCTAGCCTGAAGAAATCTGAATACACTTCAAGACTGGAGACATGTTTGTAAACAGTGCACTGGGAAATCTCTAAGTGAGAAAACCTTCAAAGTTCTGCTGGACTCTTTACACTTTGCATGTGTTTTTCACTATGTCTAGAGTTCCGGTTAAAACTGGTTTAATGGCTCTTTGTTAGGGCAAAGAATGATTGCCAGGGGCATAGAAATCACAGCAGAGCACTGTCCTGTCAATTTTTTTTTCAACTTTCCTTCTTCTCCTCACCAAAGGCTGAAATTGTCTTACTAGGCTGAAATGAGTGTTTGATGACAGCATTAAAAATAAAACAAGATGCTATGGTTTTTTATACTTTAAAAATAGTTTTCAGAGAAAATGCTTATGTAGAAAACAATCAGAAAAATAAGAGGTGTTTCCTCTTACTAGTGGCGCCACAAGATGCTTTGTTGGTTTGCTTGATTGTCCATGAACACTGTGTGCTGTTTGACTTTGTCCCTAATCAAAGCTTTACCTAAAAAAAAAAAAAAAGTGCAGTCCTCTTCTGATCAATTCTCCAACAACAGAAAAAATCCAGGATACACAGAGTCTATGAAGCAAACATGTAATCAATTGTTTACACTCAATTAAACAGAAAATAAAACCCTTCTATTTGAAAGAAGATTATCTATAAAACACGAATTTGAAAAGAAACAGAAAATGGAAAGGCTAGTTAAAGTAATTCAAAATAGTTTGGGAGCCATGACAAGCTAGGAAGTATATACCCAGCAACATGTCTCACGTCAAACAGCCCTACCCATCAACTCCCCATCTTCCTGATTCAAGCTTTCTATCTTTTCACCTTTGACTTCTGCAGATCCTAATAGCAATGGAGGTGGCAAGCGGAAGGGTGAGGGAGGCATACAGGACAAGCTGTAGACCATCCAACATCAGACATCAATAAGCTTGAACATTATCCTACTGACGCCTAGACACTGATCATTGCAACGATTTCCTCATGATCTCAAACCATAATATTCAATAAAACAAAAATACTTTCTACATTAAAAGGCATATACAAGTATAGATAAGTAAATGAACTGAGACTTGAAAACTCCATGCAGAAAGCTTTCTTTTTGTGTGTTTCCTCAAGTAGTCATAAAAAGTAATAGTTTTATCCTCCAGCTCCTCTAAGAGGAGGGTTATAATTTCTCCATCTGAATCCACTTACCCACTTTTCTTCCTCAGAAGGAAGATGGTTCTTCTGATTTGAAATTGGAAGAAAAGATCTAGCAGGAATAGTGACGTTATCTTCCAAGTTCTCTAAATTGTGGGATAACTTTTCCATGATAGGTTCTCCTCTCTCTTTCTCCAAGTAGTACATGACATGTCACTGTAGGGTGGGGCTCAAGTTGTTCTGGGTCAGTGTTGAAGGTTTCCCTCTCTTCCTCGGTGTGCATGTGGTATTTTCCATCTACCTGTGGTCCACTCTGAAGGCACCATAAGTGTGGGAAAATTCCTATCAATGTAGTTGGCTCAATAAGAATCTACCCTACATTCCGCAGCTCTGTATAAACTGACTCAGCAAAAAAGGTGGTGAAAAGATGTGGTGACATAGGCCTATAGCCCCAGCTATTCAGGCTGAAGTGGGAACATCAGTTGAGTCCAGGAGTTCAAGGCCCTAGGAAGCTATGAGAGTGCCACTGCACTGCAGTCTGGGTGACAGAGCAACACCCTGTGAAAACAAAGAAAAGGGGAGGGGAGGGGAAGGGAGGGAGAATGAGGAAAAGAAAGGGAAAAAAAAGGAAGGAAGAAAGCAAGGAAGGAAGGAAGGAGGGAGGGAGGGAGGGAGGGAAGGAAGGAAGAAAGAGAGAGAAAGAAGGGAGGGAGGGAAGAAAAAAGAAAGGAAAGGAAAAAAATAAAAGAAAAAAGAAAAGAAAAGGAAAAGGAAAGGAAAGGAAAAGAAAGTTCTATAAATGCTCCACTGCATTGGTGGATCTAAATTGCATTGTCCGGTGTAGCATTACCACTGATAAAATGGATAGTTTGATCTCTAGCACCTGGCCTTTACTGCAATTGGTGTAGACCCATTGGGCTTAAATGTGAGAGGGTAACAACCAAGCAGGATAGCAAGGCTGCACACGCAGGAGTCCTCATGGGAATTAGTGCGCATATTTATATACAGAAAAAGAAATTTAAAAAATCAACACCAACAGTGGCTAGCTCTTGGTGGCAGAAGTATGGATTATCATTTTTGCTTCTTTAATCTTTAGCATATTTTCCAAATATTTTAGAGTAGTAAAAAAGAAATCCACACAGGTGGTTTTTGGAAACGAACAGCAGAACAGAGGTCTGCAGCCAGCATTCAGAATACATTTTGCCCAGTGTCTGCTGCTGAGCAAACTGTCACAGTTTACCCTATTATACAATCTATGAAATTTACAAATTCAGTGAACAGACAGCAAAAGCCTCACCTCTACACCTCATCTACTTGTATTTTCATAAAAGAGCATGATTTTCAAATTGGCAGAGTGAAATAAATGACATTTTACTACAGCCGACAATGAAAGCAAACATCACATGTCAAGATTATTTACCGAAAGCACACGCAGGACAGATCCGTAAGCGGCTCCGGGCAGAAGGACAGGTACTGTGATTAAACCTGAAGCATCCCACTTTCCTTAGCTTTAACCATGTTTAGCCCCCAGGGTTTTCTTTTGCTAGGGGCATTTTAAATCTGTCAGGAATCAAATTCGAAGATCACTCCCCTTAGAGTTTAGTAATAGTGACAAGTGGAAAACTTGAACCACAATGTAGCCTTGTGTAGATACCCCTGGTTTTTCAAATCAAAAAGAGACGAGATTATTGAAACATAAACAAACTTCAGGCTTTTAAAGAGAATTTCAACTTTTCCAAAGAAAAAAAGTTAAAATACGATTCCAGTTACATGGACATTCTTCACCTTTCTAGACACATCAAACCTTTGCCAGCCCTGAAGTCTCTGTGTAAACTGTTCTTCCACTGGGGACAAAATCCTACCACAACAAGCAAAAAACTTGCATCTTTCCGCTTTTCTTGATTCACCTTAAATGCAATCTTGAAAAGAACTCCATAGTCTTATTTAGATCACCTCTATCAAAACTTTCCTCCACATGCCTTGACACAATTTCCAACCATTTAATGCATTTGTTTGTTTATATAACTTTTGCTATCTTCCCCACCAGCCTCAATTCCCTGAGGGTTGACCCATCATATGCTCAGATAATCACCTTGCTGGTATACCAATGTGTGTGCCTTCATATTCAGTGAACAATACTAATTTTAACCCAATTACTAAATCAGTATTCTGCCACCTACAGCATTTGATTGCGGTAACATAATTATCAATTTAGTAACCATACAGATAGGTTTAAAAGGAGGATAAAGAAACGGCACAGGAGAAAAAATGTAAAACTCCCAAATCAGTCCAGCAGAGTCAAGAAGAAAGCAGTGACTGTAAATGTCCTAAGTATGTCATGAATTTTCCGTTGTCTTCTGCCATTTTAATCACCAAAAGCTTGTAAGCAAAGACAACAAGCATACATCTAAGAATGCCGTACACTTGTAATCCAACACTCCAGGAGGCCAAGGTGAGATGATTGCTTAAGGCTAGGAGTTCAAGACCAGCATGAGCAACATGGTAAGACCCTGTCTCTACAAAAAACAAAACCACAAATTAGCCAGGTATGAGGCACCTGTAGCCTCAACTGCTTGGGAGACTGAGGTGGGAGTATTGCTTAAACCTGGGAGGTAGAGGCTACATACACTGAGCTGTGATTGTGTCACAGCCTGGATGACAGAGAAAGATCTGGCCCCACCCTACCCTGCCTTTCAAAAAAAGAGAGAATATGACAAGGTAACTATTTCATCTCATAAAAGGTATCTCAAACTTTATGATACGTATTTTTATATTAATCTCCTTTCTGGTCCTGTTTTATAACCTAACACTCAGGACCTATTTTTTTGTCCCCATGGAATGCTTAATGACTCTTACATATTCCTGTAAGCTATTTTAATGCCATTTCTGGAATGAGAGGAGTTTTGAATGACTAAATGAGGACTCTTATTTTACAGGTATTTTTAAAGGACACCCTAGCAGGAGAAGTTATTTTGCCTGGAACGATCCAGGAAAGATTTCCAGAGGACGGGACTTTGGCACTGGTAGGCGCCAGGGAGGAGGCTGCAGCTCCCAGGTGGAGAAGCACAGGGAAGGGCACACAGAAACAAGGACCATCAGGAGCCTCGCCAGCACACAGGTGACACAAGCAGAGGAGTGGTTTGGTCAGAAGACAGTGCATGGTGTTCAGCAAATAATTTTTTCATCATTATTCTATGCTTCTCCAAGGTTATATAACCTTTCCAATGATAATCAAAGTTAAAAGAAAAAAGTCCCCAAGGACAGACAACCTGGAGGCCCAGCCTTGGACACCCTGCGTGTGTTAACTGCCACAGCATTGACCTGTTGGTGAGCACCTGTAGGTGTTACCAGCTGTAATGAGAAGTCCCGAACACAGGGGCTGAGGGCTGCAAAGTGAGCTCTGTGGGCTAAGGAGAAGAGCGACACTGGAGTAAACCACCCAGCATCCACTAGCATCCCCTATCCAAGATGGAAGAGGCCTGAGATGGCAGCAGAGGAAATGGAAAATGAAGATTTTAGAGGAAGAACAGAGGAGACTGGGAATCCATCTGATCAGCAAACACCTCCTGTGGGTCTAGTCTTTTTAGAAATGTGTATGATACAGAAACAAACAAACACGTGTACTCTGGAGTACTCAATCCAATGGGAAAGACACACAGGTGAACAGCAGTGGCAACACAGTCACAGGGCTTCTGGCAGATGTCAACCCAGAGGGCTTCGATTTCAGAGAGGAACACTCTGATTTAAGAGGCCAACGAGCATGATGGGAAGGTATTTAGATACGTAATTCTAAGACACTGCTTTTGACATTTATGAAAGTATGCAGGACTTTTGTAGAAAAACACAAATAAGTGAGATGGCACACGGCTTAAATAAAAGCCCTTAGTACCTCACACTAACTGCCACCAAGACAAGCCTATGACAAATCATCCTCTCCAAGATCAACGACTCATCTATCAAATTTAATTAAGAGCAACCCCATAGTAAATGCTTTCATGTAATTTCAAAATATGTCAGCTCAGAACAGTATAGTTTCCGGGACAATTCTGGCTTCCCAAAAACAGAGTACAAATCTATTTAACAAATCTAGCCTTTTAGAGAGCAATTCCAGCCGAGCAAGTCCTTATTCAGAGGAAACAATCTCCCAACTAGTCACTGGAATTGTGTACACAACACACACAGATGACAAACCTGCCATTTATAAGTTACCCAAATACTCTCTATTTCAAAATGCCCAGTGATTTTTCCATTCAGAAAGTCGTTCCCAGCTTTGGCTCTCAGAAAAATGAAGGATTTGACATGTACTTTTTTAAACCTCAAAAACGGGGCAGGCTGTCAGTTTTAATGGCATATAACTAGGGGTCAATCAAATGTAGAACTCCCTTCCCACAAACTCTTACCCCTCCCTCCCCCCCGCCCCCATGGGAGACTCCATGAGGAAAAGCAGTAGCTCTGTTACACACGCGTGTAGTTACACACGTGATGACTGGAATGAAAGGGTTGAGCAGGACTGTCACGGGGACCAGAAAGCCAATAGGGCTGAGGTTGGGAAACACTATTATGGAGGAATACAGATCTCCAAAGTATATCAGAGTCTGTGATTTTCCAACTGTGTCTGAAGAGCTCATCAGGCGCCGTCTAAGAAAATGAAGAAAAGCCCAGAGGATAGGTATCTGGGCTAAGGTTCTCTCTTCATTTCTATATACAGGAGGGAGAGGAGAGGAAGGGTGCTGTGTAAATGTATTTGAGGAAAGTGTTCTGTACCGCAAATAAATCTAGTCAACTCCATAGAAGCTTGTATCACTTTTACGATATTACTAACTTGCTCCAGACGACCCAAACGACTAGAAAAATCTCCTTGTAAAATGATGAGGACAGGGCGACAGATGACATAAGAATGCCAAGAAGGTAACGAATGAGTAGAATGACGAGCAACAAGGACTGTGACAAAAATTAAAATGAAAAACGATAAAAGTCAGCATAGCATGGTCTCTCTAAAAGATCAGTAGAAACTGACCCATTGGAAATCTCACTGGGATAAAGAGACCCAAGTCTCTATCACTCCAACCCCATTACTGGCCACCACTTTGAATGCTAATCCATGTTACTATGTCCATAGGACAAATATTTACAACCAAATCAATCAAGTCTCCTCCTCTTCTCCTGTATCCCAAGATTTCTGGCTAAACATCCAATCACCTTCTCATTCTTTTTAGTTCTTCTTTGCATGAAATGGCTTCACACCTCATCACCTAGCCACAGGTCTGTTTCTTTTTCATTTTTTTTGAGGCAGGATCTTGCTCTGTCACCCAGGCTGAAATGCAGTGGTGCACACAGCTGACTGCAGCTTCGACTTTCCAGGATCAAGCAGTCCTCCTTCCTCAGTAACCCCAAGAAGAAGCTGGAACCACAGGCATACAACACCACACCCAGTTAATTTTTGTATTTTTTGTAGAGATAGGGCTTCATGATGTCACCCAGGCTGGTCTCAAACTCGTGAGCTCAAGTGATCCACTTGCCTTGGCCTCCCAAAGTGCTGGAATTACCAGCATGAGCCATTGCGCGCAGCTGGTCCATTGCCAAATGTATTTTAAAATACAAATTCTAGAAAAGGTAGTGATGAGGAGATAGTCTAAAAATGTGACATTGGTCAATTTCTTAATGTGTCAGCCTCTAGCAATGAGACTCTAAGTTTCTTAACTGTTATTTCCCCAGAATATAAATTATGCCTGGTATTTGATAAGTACTCAATACATATGTGATGAATAAATGAATTAAAATATCCCTGCTAGTTTGTCAGTAGTGACAATTGTATTAATGGAGCCAAAAAACTGCTGGTGCTGTTTCATGCCATGATGCAGTAAAGCTGCATAGAAAAGGACCTGTCAAAGGAACCTCGTCACTAGGTCATTTTTGAAGTAAATATTTCATGTGAAAAACCATAGGCTGTAGTGGAGGTGATCCTTGGTCCAGTTCATCCTCAGTTGTAAAATGAATTTTAATTTGTTTCATTATAATGTAAAGGCTTATAAAAAGTACCATATTAAGATTGTATATACAGACTGAGCTGAGTTATGAAAAAAATCTATACACACAGATAGTAGAAGAATATATACCCTAAAATACATTAGAAAAGCAATAATGTCCATGCTCACTATTCTGTGCAACACTGAACTGGAGGTTCTAGTTACAGCAATTAGGCAAGAAAAATAAAAGGCATACAGATTGCAAAGGAAGAATTAAAACCATCTCTACTCACAGAAGACAGGCTCTTGTATAAAGAAAACTCTTTAAAATCCACAAAACAACTATTAGACCCAATAAACTGATTCAGTGAAGTTTCAAAATACAGAATCAACACAGTCATGTGCTGTATAATAATGCTTTGGTCAATAACAAACTGCATAGACAACACTGTAGCATAAGATTATGATTTTTTTTTGAGATGGAGTTTCACTCTTGTCACCCAGACTGGAATGCATTTGCACAATCTCGGCTCACTACAACCTCTGCCTCCCAAGTTCAAGTGATTCTCCTGCCACAGCCTCCCGAGTAGCTGGGATGACAGGCGTCCGACACCAAGCCTAGCTAATTTTGTGTTTTTAGTAGAGATAGGTTTTCACCATGTTGGCCAGGCTGGTCTCAAACTCCTGACCTCAGGTGATTCACCCGACTTGGCCTCCCAAAGTGCTGGGATTACAGGCATGAGCCACTGCGTGTACCTTTTCTATGTTTAGCTGTGTCTAGATACATAAATACCAGTGCCTTACAACTGCTTACAGTATTCAGTATAGTAACTTGCTGTAAAAGTTTACAGTTTATAGGCTGGGAGCAACAGGAGATATCATCTAGCCTAGGTATGTAGTAGGCTATACCATCTAGATTTGTATAAGTTCACTCTGATATATAAAATGAGGAAATCACCTAACGACGTATTTCTCAGAACATATCTCTGTCATCAAATAACACATGATTGAACAGAATTCAGTTGTTTCACTGTGTACTATCAATGAGCAATCCAAAAATAAGATTAAGAAAACAATTTGGCCAGGCGTGGTGGCTCACGCCTGTAATCCCAGCACTTTGGGAGGCCGAGGTGGGCAGACTACAAGGTCAAGAGATCAAGCCCATCCCGGCCAACATGGCAAAACCCCATCTCTACTAAAAATACAAAAATTAGCTGGGCGTTGTGGTGCATGCCTGTAGTGCTACTTGGGAGACTGAGGCAGGAGAATTGCTTGAACCCAGGAGGAGGAGGGTGCAGTGAGCTGAGGTCATGCCACTGCACTCCAGCCTCGTGAAAAAGTGAGACTGTCTCAAAAAAAAAGAATAAAAAAGAAAAAAAGTAAACAATTCCATTTTTTAAAAATCAAAAAGAATAAAATATTCAGAAATAAATGTATCCCCCAAAATACAAGAATTATACACTGAAAACTACAGAAAACCATGTAAAGAAAGAAAAGAAAATCTAAATAAATGGGAAAAGACTCCCATGTTCATATATCAAAAGATAGAAAATTGCTCTAATATTGTAGTCTAAGCTCACATGAGGATGCAGAGAAAAACACAGTCTAGAAGCATAGCAAGAAATCCATCCCTCTAGGTTTTCATTGCCTTAGTAATCAACGCTCAAGGTGTCTGATCACCATGTAAAGTGAATAGCATTATAGTCCTACAGCTCACACTACCCAGTGACTTCTGTGAGGAGTTTTTACAACTTAGGGTTCATTACTTATCAAAAAATGAAGTGGGATTAATGTCACAGGATTTGTTCCTGGTGAATTTATATTGGTTCTTAATAATCACTACTTTTCAGTTTTTTATAGCCTTGATTAGATTTCCTTCCTGTTACAATATTAAGACCAAGGAATTCAAGTATGCATAGGTTAGTGATCTTATAAAATAAGACACATTACTAGTTAAACCACATCACTTGATGCATGTAACAAACTATCAAACCATATTAAAATATTCTGTACTCTTACTCTGAATATATAGGACGGTCCAATTGTGTTTTATACCACTGGAGGCCGGGCACAGTGGCTTATGCCTGTAATCCAAACACTTTGGGAGGCTGAGGACGTAGGATTGCTTGAGCCCAGGAGTTCAAGACCAGCCTAGGTACCATAGGGAGACCTCACCTCTACTAAAAATAAACAAATAAAATAAGATTAGCCAGGCATGGTACACACACGTCCAGCTACTTGGGAGACAGAAGCAGGACGATGGTTTGAGCCTGGGAGGTTGAGGCTACAGTGAGCCCTGATCATGCCACCATACTCCAGCCTGGGTGACACAGTGATACCCTACCCGTCCTAATGAAAAGCAAAAGCCAAAAAAACACCTGGGGAGATGTCAAGTCACAACCAAAACAGAAAGGCAAACTAAAAACAACAACAAAAACCTGGTGTTCACATTCTGTATTGTTTATCCTGACTCGGAAATCAATAATCAAACAGAACCCAAAGCAAGAGATAAAAGAATTAAATCCTCCCAGCTCACATAAATCCTCCCAGCTCACATTGCCTATCGTTATCGTGTGGGGAAGGCACTGCAGGGCAAATGGACCTATCACTCAGAAGGCTTGTCAAGTCTTCCGAAATTAATTTCTTTCCATGTGACATAGCAAATTCCCCCATATTCAAAAAAGGTTCCATCAATAGAACAGAAAATGTTAAGTGTTTCAGAGAGTTTGGGTGATAAATGTCAGAATATGAACAACAATTCTGATACCCTAACACTTCAACTGAAAATTATCTCATACAAAAAGCCCCAAATTTAACAATAGAGATCTCAGGAAGTCCTTCTCTCACTTAATGAGCCTTGGCAGCATTTCAAATTAAACACACTATTGTGCAAGGAGCTAATTATGTTAAGATTAAACTCAAAGAATGATAGGGACATTTACTGTACTCTGAGTAATTATGCTGGACTTCTATATTCAGAAATACAACTGTTCTTCCTAATTCTGAAAGGTCTCTAACCCAATATATTCCACAATACACACGGCTTGTTCAGAGTTTAAATACTTTGGAAGGAAAGAGAAGACTTTTCTTTTACTAACTAGCATTCAGTTTATACTTTCTCCTTTTTGCCATCGTTTTCATTCTTGCAGTCTCATTGCATCATAAGTTTCCCTTTGCAAACAGGTTAACATCGCATTAGCACGTTTCGGATGTGCAAGTAAGCAGTTTCTACTTTTTCTACCAAGGCATACACAAAAACGACTGAGATTTATTCCGCTTAGTATGTTTGCATTAACACTCAATTATGATAAATGTCTGTGAATTGGTTGGTCATGTTTCCCTCCTCCTTTCCGGTCTAATGACAAACTACACAACAACCACATGTGGGCACCTTTGTGGCTTCACTGTGGTTTACTTATTAACCCCCTGCCGGTAACCTAAGCATTTGCACCAGAGTTTAAAAACTCTAAATTAACTTCTGAGGGCCAGGCCAGGCCAACATTCCCAAACAACTCCCCACTGCTGGAGAACATCCCCGTTCTTTTTGTTTGTTTGCTTGGGTTTTTTTTTTTTTTTTTTAATTTTCTTTTTTTGAGACAAAGTCTCGGTCCGTCGCCAGGCGCCAGGCTGGAGTGCAGTGGCACGATCTCGGCTCACTGCAACCTCCGCCTCCTGGGTTCAAGCGATTCTCCAGCCTCAGCCTCCCGAGTAGCTGGGACTACAGGTGGCGCCTGCAACCACGGCTGGCTAATTTTTTGTATTTTTAGTAGTGACGGGGTTTCACCATGTTAGCCAGGATGGTCTCGATCTCCTGACCTTGTGATCCACCCGACTCGGTGTCCCCAAGTGCTAGGATTACAGGGCTGAGCCACCACGCCTGGCCTTCGTACTTAATACTTAATAAATCTCCAAATGCTAAGGCATGCTTCTGTGTTCCCTGTATAACCAAAGGAGTCCAAAATATGTCAATAAAAGCCAGAAACTGCAGAGTTTAAAACATGATTTTTCTTTTCTGCAAATCAAAATGTAAAATATTCTTATATTTAGACCCAGATAGTTAATGTCTGGAATGCTACACTTTAGAAACAACAGAATTAAAAAAGAATGCAAAGACCACACAAGGCAAAGACCTCAAATCCCCCTAACACAAAAACGTAAGCCTGAATTACAAGCGTTATTTCTTAATGCCAAAAAAAAAAGGGAAAAGTACAAGAATGTTCAATATTTCATGACCTCACTCTTACAGACTACTGACGTTAAGTAAATACATTATAACAAATTCAAAAAATGTAATATTTGAGGCAGATGAATGATATCAGGTAGAATTATGTATACTGGAAAAAAAACCATGAATTACTATTAAGTGGTAGTGGAGGAAGAGGAGGAAGCTAGTTATATTAGTAGAAGGGCTTATACCCTATAAAACATGATCCCAATGTGTTAGATATGTGTTACATATAACACAGTCTCCTTTGTGAAATAAAAACCCTGGAAACTTTTGCACCCAACTTAACACTGGGAGGTGGTCCAGTGATAATGTGAGGGGGAGTCAAGATAGAAATTGAGCAGGATAATCTCATTTCTACTTTATGTTATTTAAATTTACACGTCTATTACTTGAATTCCTAAAAATGCCAGGTACTAATAAGCTTTAAAAAGTTTACTAAAGTATCCTCTCAATTTTAAAGATGAATTTATCATTAACTATTTAGAACAACACTTTTCTGCTTTTGTACCTCATAAAACTAACACACTTGTGAACTATTTATGTGAGATGCTATTTAAATTGCTATCTGGATGAGAAGGGAAAAGAAATGGTTTAACTTCGTTTTGTTATGCATACTAATTATTACTTTTAAAAAAAATAAGTTTGTATTGAGCAAAGTTTAGATTTATAGAGAAGTTGCTAAAAGAGTACAAAGAATTTCCATATCTCCCTGACCCAGCTTTCTCAGCCCTTCCCAATCTATAAGAAGTTCTTCAGTCTCCTGGGATCTTGACAAAAGAGTCCAGATCACTTACTACAGAATATCCCTCAATCTGGAGGTATATGACATCATCCCAGGCTTGGAGAGCAGTTATGCATTTCTGTCAAGAATACCACAGAAGTCATGCTATGTCCCTTCTAATTACTATTTTTAATTTTAAACCACTTCTTTCATTGACTGACATTGGGCTATCAAATACTCAAATCTTGAAAGCTTTATTTGTAATGTGCTTTTTTTTTTTGTAAGAAATACAGCCTTTAGTCAATCATAATTACGATTTTCAAAAGTAGAGAATGGATTTCAGTTTTAAAGTTTCCCCAATGGGGAAACCAGTGAGGCCCAGTTGGGTCCCTCACCTTGGGTTCTTATCAAAGTGGGTCAAAAATGAAATGGAATTCAGCCTGTACCTCATCTTAATTCCAGGCAGAAGGTGCGAGTAAAAAGAATATATATCCAACCGCCTCTGCAGCTTTGTTCTCCAGTTACATCTCTGTGAGAAATGATGGCACTCTTAAAAGAAAGAACAGAAAGACCTTGGCAAAGGCATGAAGCGGTCTATAAAGTGTGCGTCATATGTATGTGTGTGTGCCTGTGTGTATAGCCGAGGCATGACTCCAAGCAGACAGCCCTCCATCTGATAGATGTCTGAATCGTCAGCAGCCCAAGTCCCAAAATATAAATACAGAGCAAACATCTCTTTCAAGCCGCTAGGTACTCTTCATTTTGAAACACTTCCCAGTTTCCCTTATGCACAAAGATGGCACTTAACTGATTAATCGAGTAGCCTGTATAATTAACATTAAAAACATTATGATTCCTTTAAAAGAGGATCCTCTCTCTCTCAAAACGTTTTGCCTTGCAGATGGAATCAAGTGCTTAGAACACCATCCCCAGGCCGCAGCAGGGCCCTCCTGAAACAGCTCCTTGAATGGTATCAACAGGAAAAACCTCCTCAGGTGCTGGCTGAGGAACCAGAATGTGGTCTAAAAGAAGGCTGCTGCCTGTTAACACTCTCGATATTCTAAGCAGGTCTGTGCTTTGACATACGACTTCCACAAACCGAAAAGAGAAGAAGAAACTGAGAAGAGGGATCAAAGGCTAGAGCAAAAGATCTCCTGAGATCTGTATCCACTCTGAATCTCCTTTCTTTAGATAAGAGCTCCTGGCAGAGGAAAGAGAAGAGGGAGAATTTCTGAAGAAAACCACTTTCTGTTCCTGCTCATCCCATACACCTGATGGAGTCCTCTAATACGTGTGACTTAACAGGTTTGCTTCTCTTCTTCCTGCTTTGTCTCCAGCTCTCCGTAAGACAAATTCTGTGATGGCAGATTCACTCAACATTGGAGCAATGCCACGGTGAAGAAGTCTGCGGACTTCAGCTATGGGTAGGGACTTACATCTCTCTGGATACACTTAGGGCATGGCTTCTCAACCTCAGCTCTGTTTCTGGGGGGCTGGGTCATTCTTTGTAGAAGACTGTCCTGTGCTTTATGTTTAACATCCCTGGACTCCTCCCACTAAATGTTAACAGTGCAGTCCCCCGTCCCAACGTCTAACAATCAAAATTGCCTTCAAACATTGCCAAATGTCTCTGGGGAGAAGGAGACCCATTCCTCATTAGGAATCAACCACTGTCCTAGACCAAGTTCTACAAATTTAAAGTGGTTGATTATCTGTATTTATGTGTAGGCGAAAAAAAAAGAAGGGAGAAAAGAAAATGGAATGGTGGGCATTTCAGTGAAAAGAAAGACATTTACTTCTCTGCTTTAAAATGTACCCCATCCCCGTGGAAGTCACAAATTTGAAATTATCCTGGTGCCTTTAAATACCCAATTTACCAGCTCCACTGAAAAGACATTTGCATTGGCTAGACAAATTGTAGGGAACGTTTTTGGTGAGACATGGCCAAGCTTGAGAGCATGAGCTTTCCAAAGGAGGTTGAGGGAATCCAGCAAATGCTTTCAGGCCACCCCAAAGTCTCAAGACACAAAAGACAAACAAAAACAGGGGCAGCACCTGAGGACGATACTGTCTGGGGAGGGCTCAACCTGCAAAGACAAGGTGAGGATCGAGGACATGTTGCAGGCTCAGTGGGACGCACTCTGGATTCTTGTGGCCCTGAGAGTCTGATTTGAGCATCTATTATCAGGGTCCTGTAACTAACTGCATTTTACAGTTCCTTCTTCCATATCAAACTATAACAATACAAAACAGCTAGCATTTATTCTGTGTCAAACACTGACCAGTACTGGAATCAACAGGAATAATCCAATTCAATCCTCACTACTCTACTGAACAATTTTACAGGGGAGGAAACAGGGCAGAAGGAGGCAGAGTCTCTTGTTTCCTATCTCACAGCCAGTAAGAATGACAGCTGGGACATAAACCCAGAAGGCAGCCTCAGCGCCCTGACCACTTAGCTACTCATTTATACTGCCTCAACTGAACTGAAGCATCATTCAATTTTTCTTAGAGAGCTAATGGTAAAAAATAAATAAATAATAAGCAAAGAATACAGTGGGAACAAACTACCCCTTACCCCGCCAATTACCCAGTTCCATACATTACCAATTTATTTTCCTAAGAAAGAGAACATTGTGTAACATAAAAATGAATGCCAAATGCAACCCATAACCAATCCTATAGTATTTTTCTTCTTTTCTATCAGCTATCTAAAAGTAGGATATGCTGCAAATGCCCAGAAACAACAGAACCAACAGCCATATAGTCACTACTAGATTTAAAATCAGATTTCATATTTTACTATTTCTGTATTAGATATGTTTTAATATTTAAGAATCGAAATCTTATAAGTAAAGCTAAAAATGTATCCACATTGATCTGCTGGTCCTATTCATTCATTTTAGCACTTGCAAGGTCTCCCAAGGTATAAATAAACAACACCAAATTCACCTATTGCCTGTGAATGCCACTGAGGTTGCAGCCAGTTTTCCCCTTACAAACTACTGTCACAAATATTCTTTTATATGTCACCCAGGTTACACATATCAAAATTTCTCTAAGTTACAAATGAAATTACCTGATTCTAATGCATAGAAATATTCAAGTTTACTGAATATATATAGCTCCCCCAAATGGTTCTACCAATTTACTCAAAAGAAAGAAAAAGAATCACATTTTTTATAGCTCTCATTCATTCTTTCACTCTGATGGGCCTGACCCACAATCAACTCTTTAGATTTTTTTCTAGATGAATATCCAAGGTAGAATGTAATTTCAAGGAGAGCATCTTCCTATCCAAATGTAGTGGTTTTACACGGCTGGGTACTTTCTTATATGTCCATGACTTTGGATTCTTCTGGGAATATACGGACTGGACTTGCAAAAGATTCACATCCAAACTGGCCCAAAGATTGCTCACCTTTCAAGAAGAGCACATTAGCACAGCTCACTAAGGCAGATGGCTTCAAAAACTCCCTAAGAAAAACCGCTGGGGAGAGGGAACTGAAATCCTTTCCACATACATGACAGTACACTGCACAAATAGTCATGAAAAAAAAAAAACTGTGGTTAACATTAAGTGAGCACTTACTCAGGGCCAGGCACAAGCACTATCTATATCATCTTACTGCATCAGTAAACCATTCTCAGTCATGATTCCCATTTTACAGATAAGGAAATCGAGGTTCAGACAAAATAAGTAACTTGTCGAAGATCACAAGCTATTGAGCCTAAGAGCCAAACACTGGACCCAGTTCATTCTGAATCCAGAACCATCATTCTTTACCTTTTTTGTTTTTGAAGAGGCTGGGTCTCACTATGTTGCCCAGACTGGAGCGAAGTGACTACTCACAGATGTGATCACAGCGCACTACAGTCTTGAACTCCTATGTTCAAGCGATCCCCTGCCCCAGCCTCCTGAGTTGCTAAGACTACAGGTGCCCAACGCTGCACCCAGCCACAACCAACATTCTTATTGTCTTTCAAACACTAGCTGTAGTAGGCCATCCTTCAGTGCAAGTGCACATTACTTTCAACAGGAAATATATTTATTTGGCCCAATCCTTTCCATAACAAGACATTTTGAAAAGTGTTTCCCTTACTGAGATTTCAACAGTCGGTGGAATATATGAGGAGAGCTCTGTTATCCTAGAAGCAAGCACTGCTGCACTGGTTGAACAGAACAGAGCAAGCAGGTATTTCAGCTGTTGAGAGCTTTGGCTCTGAGCTTGACTTCTGAAACGCTGGAGAACACTCAGCTCTAAAACCCAGATCTCTGGATCCTTAATGCCTATGGCCTTTAAAGTTAAATAGTCTTACTGAGAAACGCTAAGAGAGAGAGAGAGCGAGCAATTTATCTCCTTCAAAAGGGAAGGCAAACAGGCAATGTTGCTCGGGAGCTGCGGTTCCGAAAGGCCTTGGTGGTTTCTAGGCCCTGCTTCCCTGACTACCAAAGCTAGAACCCTCAAATCAACGGGAAGTGAGACCCAAGATGAATTCTAAAACATAAAACTAAAGAAAAACAAATCTTCACATCAACAAGGCTTTCTTCTTTTCATGGAAGCTACTAGAGATTCTGTCAAACTACATCAACCATGGTCCTTTAGGGCCCAGAGGATGAATTTTTTTTCTATTAGAATCAAATACTCAAGGAGAGTCAGCAGGTTTATGCTTTCTAACAGTAGAAGGGGCCAGGTGGCTCATGCCTGTAATCCCAGCATGTTCAGAAGCCAAGGTGGGAGGGTTGCTTGAGCCCAGGAGTTCCAGACCAGCCTGGGCAATGGGGCAAGACCCCATCTCTAAAAAAATTTTTTTTTAATTAGCCTGGTGTGTTGGTGTGTACCTGTGGTCCCATCTGCTTGGGAGGTTGAGGCTGCAGTGAGCTGTGACTGTGGCACTGCACTCCAGCCCTCGGTGACACAGCAAGACCCTGCCCTAAAAAACTAAATTAAATTAAATTGGAATGTAGGGAAAATGGAATACTAAATGGGACCTTCAAGAGACTTCAGTGATTGTCCCTTCATTCTAGAAACAAGAAACTGAAGCACAGAAAGACTGACAGTCTAAAGAAACAATTCTCATCAGTTTTTCCGCAAACCCCCAATTAGAATATTCATCTGTAAGTAACTCACTCTATCCAACTGCTGATTTCTAAGCAGCGATTTTTTAAAATTCCCTAGTCAGTCATTAATTGAGCTTTTAGTAAATGACCTCATTTATTCCATAGAAAGAAACCTAGTATGATGCAGTTATTATTATATTGTTTCCATCTATTTTATCCAACATTTCAACAGAACTTTACCATTTATACATACAGCACTTTCACAGATTTTATATTATCATTTGCTGCTCAAAACTGGGAGCTAAGAATTACTTTTCCTACTTGAGGCCGGGTGCTGCGGCTCATGCTTGTAATCCTAGCACTTTGGGAGGCCGAAACGGATGAAGGCCAGGAGTTTGAGACTAGACTGGCCATCATGGTGAAAAACCCCATTTCTACTAAAAACACGAAAAAAAAAAATAGCTGGGTGTGGTAGAGCACACCTGTAGTCCCAGCTCCTCGGGAGGCTGAGGCAAAAGAATCGCTTGAACCCAGGGGGTGAAGACTGCTGAGCCGAGATTGTACCACTGCACTTCAGCCTGGGCAAAAGAATGAGACTTCTCCAAAGAAAAAAAATTATTTTTCCTAGTTGACAATGGAAATATTAGCATCAGCAAACTATGTTATGTACCAAAACTATGTTTACATACTTCCCAACAGAAAAGCTAGGAAATTAGAGTATTTTATGAAATAGCATCTATGTATCCTTTGTCCTAATATCACAAAAACAGTAATGTTGGGTGTGTCATACTGCTATAGACTAAATGTTTGTGTCCCCCCAAAATTCTTATCTTGAAACTTAAGGCCAAGGTGATGGTATTGGGAGATGAAACGTTTGCCAAGTGAAAGCTCAATATGCAGGTGGAGGGGAGGGGGAGAAAGGTGATGGGGTCATGGTGGCACGCGGTACATGGGAGGAGAGCAGAATCATAAGAAGCAGTATTAAGGTGATGTACTCAAGAATGACACCCAGGACCAGGTGCAGTGGCTCATACTTGTGGTCCCAACACTTTGGGAGACTTAGGAGAGTGGATCGCTTAAGCCTAGGAAAAAACACAAAAATTAGCCAGGCATGGTGGCATGCACCTGTGGTCCCAGATACTTGGGAGGCTGAGGTGGGAAGATCAGTTAAGCCCAAGAGATCAAGGCTGCAGTGAGCCATGAACACTTCAGTGCACTCCAGCTTGGGTGACAGAATAAGACTCTGTCAGAGAAAAAGGGGAGGGGAGGGGAAAATGGAGGAAAGAAAGAGAGGGTGGGTTAAAGAATGGCATCCAGGGCTTCCGGGCATAGCACAGACTCTGGGGTGCTCACATGGCAAACACATTTAAGAAGCCACTGGAGCCATCTTGAAACACGTTCAACCACCTGCCTGAAAAGCAATATTCATTCTGGGTCATGACATTTTTTTAGTCATGTAGCCAAAATAATGAAACATGACTTTATTTCTCACAAAGATCTGCCCACAGTTTGCAGGCAAGATGGTCTTTCATTTTGTGCTTCTGACAAAAGACAGCCACACCCAAGGATTTGTACCCAGATGCTCTTAAGCCAAAATAGAAATTAAATTCTGAATGACATGGAAATGCTTCAGAGAAGTTGGCAATCTCTATGCAGAGAGAACAGAGTGCTGCTGCCTATCTGAATCCAGTCCCTTCAGGTCAGCCTCAGTGATGGAACTGCAACTGATGGTGAAGCTGGGCTAATACCAGATCCCTCAGAGCTAAAATAAGATCAGCAGGAGGTAAGGCTATGGGGACCAGCAAGCGAAATGCCATCCTCCTAATGCTCTTCCTAAGGAGGAGGAAGTTATGGAGAAGAACAGACTCACTCACACACAAAAAAGTTCTTAGAAGTGACTAGTCCAAAGACCAGAAAAGTCCACAATTCTATCAAAATCTTAAGCTTAAAAAAAAAAAAAAAAACCCTTCTGAACAAGTTATCAAATCAGACCTTGTTGTAACTATGCACATTGAATTAAACATGAGGTTATTTTAGATACAAAGGCCGATGCCCAAAGGAGTTCCAAATAACATGAGAACTAGACAGCCTGGCCTTAGAAACCTTGAGAACTGTAAGAAACAGCATTTGACCGCAACCCTGGACAGTTTGCTTTATTTGTGCTGACTCAAACAAAAAACTGTCCCATTACACAGAATTTTCTGTAACAAATTAGCCTCAGAGTGATTCTGTAAGCTGAGTGTGTTCACTTTGCCCAACAAAACCTTCAACATCAAACTGACACAAGGAAAATTTAAAAGAAGGAAAAAAGAGATGAGAAGGGGGAACGTAAACAAGGAAAGGCAGAGCGTTGAATGCCCAGGGCCAGGGCAGGCTGGACACAGTGCACCAGGCAGCAGAGCCAGGGAGCTGGGGGCAGAGGGTAAGAAAACGAACCCAATGAGATAACCAGGGGCAAGATGATAAGACACCTTTCTTCTAGCACTCAGGAATTTTGGAATCCATTCCAAGAGAGGCAAGAAATTGTGAGAAGGTTGTAAGCAGAGATGTGACATAAAAGATACCTGAATCTCTCATCTTGGGGTTTTTCCTCTGTGAGGTAAGATCTAACAGAGCCCACCAAAAAAGTTGTGAGGATGACAAGAGGTCACTAACACTGTAAACTCTCAATCCAGAGCCTTGCACAAAACTGGATTTCAAGACAAGCCCCCTCTCTTCTCCTTTGCACTTCTTCACATGGTTAAGGGAGAATGTGGGGAGGGGCTTATGTAAAATAGGGGACCACAGGTATCAGACTGAACCAATCCTACTTGTTGAACTGTATCTACTGGATGGCCAAGGTTGCAGGGAACACCGCCAGCCTCTCATGCCCTGGGTGCCCCAGAGAAAGGTACACAGACCAAGGTCTCAGACTCCCTGTGGAAGAAAGACCACCGCACCCAAGCTTTACAAATGCATCTCGGGGCCCCACGCAGCAAAGGCAACTCTAGGCTTCCTTCCCCTTATAAAGGTGAAGGTTGTCTCTGCAAACTCAGTTTTGAGTTCCTTAAGGGAAGTCCTATGTCCTCTGTCTCTGGAACTGCATTATCAACTGGATGCAGGATAGATGCTCAGAGTATCTATAAAGAAGAGAGGGAGAGAGGGCTGCAGAGATGTAAAAGAGGTACAGGGTGAAGAGCCTTGCCCTGAGATTCCATTTTTGCCACTCACTAAAATGTGTGACTTTGGGTACTTCATTTTACCTCTCTGTGCCCCAACTCCCCAAATTTTAATATGAGTCATGAAAGGATCTAAGTTAATAAATGTGAAGGGCTTAATGCATGGCTTAAAAAAAGTATAATGAATCAATAAAGTTATTATTATTGTTAAATAAAAAGGAGGGAAAGAAGAGAGAGGAAAATACTCACCTTGGAATGGTGATCAGCTTCAGCTATGCATGCACAGCCTCTTACACTCACCAGTTACCCAGCGGGTACCTCCTTCCCTTGGCTTTTTGCTTCCATCAATTACCCATTTAACCATTCTCACTTCAGGCAACGAAGTCAGCTCAACAGGGGCTGCTGGTATGGCTCCACATCCAATTGCTCCTTGGCCATGGAGGAGGGCCGCAGGTTCTGGGAGACAGGGGGCATGAGGCCATGCTAAGCACCCGGTGGGGCCACCATCAATGCCTGCTGTTGCTGAATCATAGCGACAAGAAAACCCTGCTCAGCTCCAGAAGGAACTTCTGGGGCCAGGAGGCCATCTGGTACTGATCCCTTTCCAATCTCAGGCAATCTGACGAAGAGCTACTCCTGGCTAGAAGGCTGATATTCTCCCTAGCCAATGAGAAGCCTTCAAACTCCCATCAAACCCTTCCCTGAACTCAGGCTCTAGCACTCCTGTGGTCTCTCTTCCATTGCAACCACAAGACTTTGTTAGGATAAAAGAACAACCAGTTTCAAAGCCAGGGAAGCTCTGTAGAAGTGTATTTATTACTGAAAGGAGCTATACTGACCTCCCTCCCCCCAAATCCTGGCCAGGTGTTCTAGAATGGGGATTTGCTCTTGCTTTCTCCTTCTGATTCTCAGCCACAGCCTCAACCCCAACTCAGCCTGGGTGGTGGTGTTGGAGCTTCCAGTTCCTGAGGAGTACCACCTCTGACTCTTCTGTAAGGCTAGAGTTAGAGAAAACGATCATGATCATGGGCAAAAAGAAGCATGTGTTACTGTGGGAGAAATAAAATCACGTGCATCAGGATGGGGAAAAGGGGAGTACAGGTGTTTAATAAGCAGCATAATAAAACACACTTATACTTGTGCAAGTAGTTGGAGATAGCATCCCTAAAGAGTGAACAGATCAAAGTCAGCCCATTCCTGGATGCAGGAAGACCGGTGCGGCATGATTTATCCACGTCACATATGAGCAGGCACAGAGGAGTTCCCTGGTTCAATTATAAAACTGTCCCAAAGGAGGCCGGGTGCGGTGGCTCACGCCTGTAATCCCAGCATTTTGGGAGGCCAAGGTGGGAGGATCACAAGGTCAAGAAATTGAGACCATCCTGGCCAACATGGCAAAACCCCATTTCTACTAAAAAATACAAAAATCAACTGAGCATGGTGGCGCAAGACTATAGTCCCAGCTACTCGGTAGGCTGAAGCAGGAGAACTGCTTGAACCCAGGAGGATGAGGTTGCAGTGAGCCGAGATCGCACCACTGCACTCCACCTGGTGCCTGGCGACACATCGAGACTGTCTCAAAAAAACAACAGCAACAACAACAAAAACTGTCCCACAGGAGCCTTCCCAGTATCCTCACGCTGGCCCTTCAAGGAGTTAAAGATTCTATCTATGAACAAGCCAGACCCCTCTGACTGACAAAGGAAGCCTATCTCAGCACTGACTTAACTATGCAGGCTCGTGGCAACAGCCTATAGGATGATAATTAGATGTCAGTGCCTTTTGAGCAACTGCTGAATCTCAGCATTTTCTAGAAGAGTACAGATGCAGCCAGCAGAAAATAAAGAGCAGCACAACACTGCAGGCCTCTGGGGCTGCTCTGGCTATGTGGACATCAGAGGAAATATGTTTTCTTTATTTATATTTTCTTTTTTCTTTTTTTTTTGAGACAGTTTCACTCTTGTTGCCCAGGCTGAAGTGCAATGGCATGATTTCAGCTCACCACAACGTCTGCATCCCAGGTTCAAGCGATTCTCCTGCCTCCCAAGTAGCTGGGATTATAGGCATGTGCCAGCACATCCAGCTAATTTTGTATTTTTAGTAGAGACGGGGTTTATCCATGTTGGTCAGGCTGGTCTCAGACTCCCAACCGCAGGTAAACTGCCTGCCTCGGCCTCCCAAAGTGCTGGGATTACAGGCGTGAGCCAACGTGCCCAGCCTGGAAATACATTTTCTAGAGCAGTGGGCTAGGAAACCTGATGATGTGTATAAAGAGAAGAAGGAGAATTTAGCCAATGAGAAGGCAAAGGGGCTCTGTCATGCTCATGTGGTGGAAGCAGCCTGCTGCCACCTGCCCTATCAGCAGGTGGGGAGACCAAGGCCAAGACAGAATGATTTTATTATGACCAGGTATGAGGCCATCCATATGAGGATAGTACCCCTAACTCCACCTATTCCCTAGTTAAGGACGATAGGGAATAATGCAAAGTCAGTACAAACTTGGGTACTAGGTCAAGGTTACCAGAATTCAAATCTTAGCTTCACCATTTACAAGACAGACGCTTTGGACTCAGAACTCTAATATCCAGTTTCCTCAGCTAGAACAAGTAAAAAATAATAATACGTTCCTTGAGAGATTTTTGCAGAATTAAATGAGATGCACAAACAAGCCTTCACGTGTAGCTCTCTAACTGGTAGCTGCTATTATGATTGCTGTTGCCGTCACTATTGTCATGGGGGTTTGGCATGCATGGCTATAGTTGAGAGCAAGCAGTGACTGACAGCATTCTAATTTGCCTGGTATGTCCCACAAATACCCAAGGCATTTCTGTCCTGGCTACACATACCTAAAGCGGCTCTCTAGTTTGCCCTTGGCCAAAAACACCATCGTCCCCACTCACCAGCAAAAATGACTTCCAGACTCCAGAAACCCAAACACAGCCAAATGCTTGAACACGCAGCCTAGGAAGGGGCAAAACATAAAACGGGCTCAGAGCGGGCGGGCAAGGGAGTGAATGACTGAATGTGACCCCGTGACAGTGGCACGCTGGCATGGCAGGCCTTTCTAAGACATTGAAATATCATGACCGAGCTTCCCCGGGACCATTTAAATTAGAAGTGTGGAGAGAAACACTGTAGAGCAATCCGAGAATGAGAGAACCGATCCCACATATTACGAGGAGCTGAAACCCCTGGTCTTCCATGCCCTCTTCTCAATGTATTCCTAAATTGTGGTCTCTTCTCAATTTCCAAAGCACAGATGTTGAAGTGAAAACCTTAAAATGCCTGGGTTATTGGAACGCTACGGGTGGCTGGTGAACCGGATTTAAAGACAGCCATAGCAGCCAGAGAATTGGAGCTATAAGGTAAAAAATTAAGAGCTGAAACAAATTCAGTTCACCGTGCAAAGCTGAACTTGCTCGTTTATTAAAGAGAGATCAAGTGACAAGCAAATGACTCTGGTTTCCTAATCCTCCTAGGATTTGCCTTAATTCTCTCGGAATCCTTGAATGCTCAGTTTCGTTACTTTGCTTGCAGGTGGGAGAGAATCAGAAGCCTGGGAACCTCCATACCCAACGATCGGGGAACAGAGGAAGCACTTGTCCATCTATCATACATGGCATCTTTAGAGATCAATGCCACAAGACAAAGTCTTGACATTTCCATGAGATATTAGGACACCTGTGTCTCCTGGGGTACAAACAGAAACCCTGGGTAAAGAAGGGGTAAAATGATAGAAAAGGTTCTACTTACATGGCAGGGAGAATTCTTATTACCCCAGGTGACATTTATTGAGAATTATCCATGACAGTTTCAAAGACAGGATTTTGAAGGGATTGTTTGATTGTGTCCTCCTAATAACCCAGGAGGTAGGTATTTTTACTCTCCCCATTGTACAAATGTGAAGAACTGTGGATTCAGAAGTTAAGTGACTTGCCTAAAATTCCCTAACTTAGAAGAAAGTAAGATCCAGGGCTGGGACTCAAAGCTACCTGGCTCCAGCACCATTTTCCCCAACCAGCATGAAGCTAACCTTAGGTAACTTGCTCCGAATTGATGTTGTTAAAAGAGTTCTATTAAATACGTAAGACAACACTGAGGTTCATACTAGGTCATTCCCTCAACCTGCTGAACTGTCTCTTTTCTACGGAAATCAGGAAAAGGTTGAACTGCACATCCAAAGGTGGCCTTTCCTTTGATCACCTTAAATGGTATGTTCAGAATGCTACGACAACCTGGAAAACACACTGAAGTCACCCAAGGCTTGCAAAGAGCAGCAGGGAGCAGAGACCTGTCTTCAGAACTCAGAGTCCTATTGCTCAAGGTAACACAGGGGCTCCTGAGGCCCACACTGAAAATCTGGAATAATTGCTTTGCATAACGAATAAGCAGAAAACGCAAGGGGAAAATGAAGGCATCCTTCATCCATTACAAATTCCTGTCCTGTCGACACTTGACATCTGAGAGAAGGCCAGGAATTAAGTCTAGGCTACCGGGATCTACAGCTAAGCACACATTCTAATTGACTTGCTCCCAAAGTTTAAGCAATTAAACTTCCACCAGGTTTTTTCCCCATCTAATATTATAAAAACGCTCAAACATACAACAAAGTTAAAAGTAATTTTAGAACAAATGCCCGTATACCTACCCACCACCTAAATGCTCTCACAAACGTCTCCGAGGAAGGCATATGGTAAGGCAGATGACACTGATCCTCCTTAAAGAACAGGAGTGAAGAAAGGAGATTCCACTGTCCAAGTCCATGACAATTCATTGCAGAAAGAATGGGAAGCCCAAGCACTGGCAGCCCAGTGAGACATTCAGCTGGTTCCTTTCACTGGACAGGCAGTTCCTGGGTCTGCACATCCTTGTACAGTGCACTCAAAGCAACTACACTATATAATCAATCTCTCTTCAGAAAAAGGTGCCAGGTCTTATAGTTTGCCCTCACAGATTTTACTGACTGTTAAAACTAGATGAGAGTTTAGGAGTCATCTAGTGAAATCTGATCATTTGCTTTTATACTTGGGGCAACTGAGACCCCACAAAGTTAAATGTCATACCCAAGGTCACATAGTAGGAGGGACTTGGAACCCTCCAATAAACCATTGAGTCGTAGCAGTTATACTAAGTGGGCTGACATCAGACAGACACTAAGAAAACAGGAGAAAACTACCCGAAATAGATTTTTACAAGCAGGTCTAGAAAACAAAGTCCAAATGAGTGAAAGGTAACTGTATGCAGCTAACACAGCTACTCTTTAAGTCTCAGTAGGCCAGGCGCAGTGGCTCACACCTGTAATCCCAGCACTTTGGGGGGCCAAGGGAGCGGATCACCTTAGGTCGGGAGTTTGAGACCAGCCAGACCAACGTGGAGAACCCACATCTCTATTAAAAATACAAAACAAGCCATGCATGGTGGCGCATGCCTGCAATCCCAACAGCTCGAGAGGCTGAGGCAGGAGAATCGCTTGAACCCGGGAGGCGGAGGTTGTAGCGAGCAGAGATCGCGTCATTGCACTACTCCAGCCTGAGCAACAAGGGAGAAACTGTCTCAAATAAATAAATAAATAAAGTCTGAGTAAGACAATTAGAAAAGCCAATCCTAAAAGGTTACTTACTATATGATTCCATTTATATAACATTTTGAAATGACAGTTTTAGAAATGCAGGATGAATTAGTGGTTGCCCGGGTTGGGGACAGAGATGGGGACGTGGAGGGGGCGTGGCTGTGGCAACACTGCCGGTGGTGCTGAAACTATTCAGGATCTTGACTGTGGTGATGAATACATGAAACTGCACCAGGGATAAAACTGTGCAGAACTTAATACACACAAATGCACACTCTGGGAAAAGTACCTACATTAGCAATAATCTTTAATATTAGTTACGGTTCCTTGGCCAAAGGAGGCCACTCTACGTGACAACTTCAAAAAGTTTCAATACAGGTGTTAACGTGAGCATTTCCCCACCTTTTTGGCACCAGGACCTGGTTTTATCGAAGACACTTTTTTAAATAGGCATTAGCATCTCATAAGGAACAAGCAACCCAGATCCCTTACACGAGCAGTTCACAATAGGGTTCAGGCTCCTATCAGAATCTAACACCACCACTGATCTGACAAGAGGCCGAGCTCAGGCTGTCATGTGAGTGATGGGGAGCAGTTGTAAATACAGATGAAGCCTCTCTCTCCCCTGCTACTCACCTCCTGCTGTGCAGCCCAGTTCCTAACAGGCCAGGAACCAGTAACCGTCTGTGGCCCACGAGCTGGGGACGGATGTATTACATGATGATACAACTTTGAAAGTACAAAAATATTTATCCCTTTCACCTCTGCTCGTGTTGTATCTTAATTCTACCCCCATAAGGTTCTTTCTATCTAATTTCGCAACTCATAATGCATCTCTAAAACAGCAGTATGTTGTACGTTCCTACCATCGGGATGCACGGCAGAAAATTTAACTAGTGCAATAAAACCCACAGGCATGCATTAAGTGCCCTACTGTAGCAGTGACTGCTGAGGAATGCCCCATGCCACTTGAAGAAACTCTGCATTGATTGAGTATGCTAACACATGTCCTCCTTCTCCCATCTCTGGCTAATTAACACCCCTCTAGGCCTTCCTATCAGGCTTGTGAACACTACTGTGACTGATCTGGGCTCACCTAGAGCTGAAAATTACTTTGCCAATAGCAGAGAACAATACTTTCTGCATAAACAACAACAAAGACGAGCCTCTTAGGTGGCCCCTGCTTCATTTTCTTTTATGTGAAGCATTTCTCCAAAGCTTTGAAGACAAAGGACAGGACTCTACTAACAGGGAACTATGGCAAGACAGTAAAAGGAAGACAGCATTTTCTGCCCTCTAGGACTTCCTCCTACAATGCTATCTTTGATCAATGCCTTCATGAGATTTTGTTTTTGGCCCCCAGCTTGACAAAAGCTTTGAGGAGCACTGACTGTGCCAATTTTTTTTTTTTTAACTACAAGAAAGCTACTCAGTGGAGACTCTGGAGAACAACAATCATAGCAAATGACCTCCCTTTACACCTGTGTGACTGAAGCTATCATAACACAGGCTCAACTTCCTAAAGGATCTTCTTAAAATAACATTCTATATTTTAAAAACTTGGCAATAAAAAGAAATCAATGATTGATATCTTCAACAATTTGGATGACTGTCCAGAAAACCAGACAATTTTAAAAGCCAATCCTAAAAGGTTACTTACTGTATGATCCCATTTATATAACATCTTGAAATGACAGTTTTAGAAATGCAGGATAAATTAGTGGTTGCCTGGGCTGGGGACAGAGATGGGGACAGGGAGGGGGCGTGGCTGTGGCAACACTGCCTGTGGTGCTGAAACTATTCAGGATCTTGACTGTGGTGATGAATACATGAATCTACACCAGGGATAAAATTGTGCAGAACTTAATACACACAAATGCATACCTTGGGAAAAGTATACAAGGGAGCTCTCTGTATTATTTTATACAACTGTCTGTGAAACAATAGTTATCTGAAAAAATTTAGTTTTTAAAAAATGGGCCAGACATGGTGGCTCAAGCCTATAATCCCAGCACTTTGGGAGGCTGAAGTGGGCGCATCACTTGAGGTCAGGAGTTCGAGATCAGCTGACCAACCTGGCCAACCTGGCGAAACCATGTATCTACTAAAACTACAAAAAAATTAGCCGGACGTGGTTGTGCACACCTGTAATTTCACATACTTGGGAGGCTGAGGCAGGAAAATCATTTGAACCCAGGAGGTGGAGGTTGTAGTGACCTGAGATAGCGCCACTGTACTCCAGTCTGGGCAACAAAGCAAGACCTCGTCTCAAAAAAACCATCAGCTATCCTTCTATGCCTGGGGAGAAAATTGATATTTTTTTTTTCATCAGACGATGACTTTCAAGGGCTGGGAAGGAATCATGTAAGGGTCTGTGATAGGTGAAAGGACAAAATCAACTCTCAATAAGATGGAATATCATGACTAGGAGACATACGAAAATTCAGGGGAAGGATTCCCTTCTCAGTACAGCACTCTTGCTATCAACTGTTTCAAACTCATATCCTGCCCTGAGGAATTACTTTTCACTCTGAAATGTACATAGAGTATTTCCTCTTCTGCGTCTCAACATCTTTAGTAATAGGACTAAGTAATCACACGTGATTTTACAGATTGGTTTACAAATTGGAACCCCCTCCGCCGAGTGTTTCCTAGGGTTTACTAAATTATAAAGTAAATGTAATTAATAAATGATACAGTCTACTGATCCAAATTGAGGCTGTCACAAGAGCAGTTGCTTATGAAAGAATAATAAAACACTGATTTACTGAGCATCTATGTGCCACAATTATATTAGGTGCTAGAAATATACAGTAGGTGGGGGAGCTTATGTTGCAGCGCAGAAAAAAAACAAGAAAGGAGACAATAATTACCACACAGTTTAAATGTTGTAGGCAGCAGTATTTTATTACTTAAAATCAGGCCAATAAAAAGGTAATTTTGGTAGAGTCTCTCCTAAGACTTGGGTTCAGATCATAATTTCTCCAGCAGTTCAATATGGGAAACATTCGTTTGGCTTTCCATAATTCAAGTGCCTTGCTCATATAGAAGAAACAACGATGAAACTACGGACTATCAAACCAAGATCTCAAATAAGAAATTCTCTTTGTGTCAATTGTCCTTTCATAGAATTTTGCTTAAACAAATTTTTCCAAAGCTAAAGGAAGGAACAAGAGAGGGACAGACGCATGGGGGAAGAAAGAGGAGTTCATGATGGCTTTGATTTTCCCTTGTGGTGAAATTCCATGATTTTTTAGATAAAGGATAATTCAAAATCAGACCTGGGTTTGAATCTCAGCTCTGTGACTTAGTAACATTGTGACATGAACTACTTAATAATCCTCCTTGGGAGATAATGTCCTAATTCCCATAAATCATTGCATGGATTAAAGAAAGAAAATGTCTTAAGGTCTTGGATATCTAGCACATAACAGGTTTGTAATAAATGACCAATAGTATTATCATTTAAAGAACCCCAGCATTAATAAAAGCTTTACAACATTACTATGCAGTTAAAACATACATATTTTGAAAAGGAGTGACACATCACTCCTTTTGAGAGTCTTCACTAGATTAACCTTTATTTTACTTAAAGTCTTAAAAAAAAATCAACTCCTAAACAAGTCAGAGACACAACCATAAAAATAAAAATATTCACCCAGCAACTTTTTGTCTCTATCTCCTAATTCTTGTATCATGCTCTGCATACTTAAAACATTGGAAGTAATAATTACTGAAACAGGAAGACAGAGTATTTATTTTTAAATTGATGGGTAGAGAGTTTATTAAAAGGAGTATGTAATAAACTAGTCTCTGATGCCAGCTCTGAGCACCATGGTTATAATCTTTAAATTTCAATGTATTGTCTTCTCCAAATACACACTAAGGTATCATAATTAAAAGTTTAAGAGATTTGACAAGAAAAGAAGGCATTGAGCTGCCCTATTTTCAGTTCCCCCCAATTGGTATCTCATATCCTGTTTTCAACAGATGTCATACATTCTAATAGTGTGCTTCTTAAGTACAAATTCTTAAGAACTAATAGAGCAAACATCCATTTACTTGTTTTAAAAAATACACACAAAACACCTAATATTCCAGAAAAGCCAGAAAATGTCTTTTTCTATAATGCACTGAAAAAATAATTGACATCAAAATTAATCTGGTTTAATCCCACAATTATATGACATCTCTATTATAAACACCATATTGACTACAGGTTTGTTTTGCAAAGCAAATGGCAAATTTGTGCTCATTTTAAAAAACAAAGTAGGCTTTAGAAAGACTGTTAAAGCAGAATATGCTTTTTTTAAGAGGAATAAGATAAAGAAGCTGGGAATATCGTTAATAAAAAACGATTGAAATACATTCACTTATAAAACTGTCTCCATCTGCTTTCTGAACTAGGCTTCTGGTAGTAGTGTGCCACCTATTGTTGTAAAATGAACTTCTGTATTTTGGTTTTCCTATTCAGTACTATAGAGAAGAAAAGCTTCCCCACTGTCTTACCAAAGCTTTTGTTTTCCTTTATGCTTTTCTGTCACTATTGCAGCACCCACAATACAAATCAACCATAGAGAAAACTACTTTTTAAAAAACTTATTACAACCCGTTGAAAACATGTATCAGTTTAACCCAGTGGTTCTCATGGGGTGAGGTGGGGGGATTCTGCCCTGGGGGCAATGTCTGGAGAAATTTCCTATTGTCAAATTAAAGACCTGGTGTGAAGTGGGAGTTATTGGTGGCTTCCAATGGACACAGGCTGGGATGTTGCTAAATATCAGAGGAGATCCCCTCACAACAAAGAAATATCTACTCCCAATGTCCATAATGCTGAAACGGTCATAGCCCAATTTCACCCAACTTATGTCATTTCTTCCAAAGATGAAAGAAAGCCATACTTGACTGCAGAAAAAAAATGAACAAGCCAACAACACACACCCAACATTCAACATCAGCATAGTAATAAAACAGGGATAAAACATTAGGAACTATATTAGTCTCTGCAGGATTAGTAATTAAAGCCATTGTTGGTTAGCTAGTCTCAAAGCTTTGTGATATATAGGCTCTCAAATCTGACTTTGTGATTGGTCCTCAGACTTATCTTTTAAACCCTTGAAATAAAATAATTGTCTAGTCACACTCAAGAATCATCACTGTCAACATGCTGTGCTGGGGCAAAGGTAACCCATGGCACAAGTACCACCACGTAGTTATCTAGTCTACTCCCTGGCCCATCCCATTCATGGCAGACATCATTATTCACACGCAGATGTATTCACGCGTGGTTGGTTCACACGTGGTTCTGTAGAGAGCCACTGCCAGTTGTTGAATGTGGCTGTGGGAGCTGCTCGGCACAAGAGGTGGGTTCAAGTCTTGTCTTGGCCACTGGAGGGCTGTATGAACTTGAGCAAGTCACTGAAAGTCTCTTGTATTTTCTTCAGTTGTATAAGGATTTTTTAATTCTAATTTTAAACAAGATTTTGCAATATGAGATTTCTGGAATAATAAGGCCTTGGTATCTCAACTATAAAACTGTCAAATACTAAATGAGGCTATTTGGAGAGAGGGAAAAAAACAAAAGATATAAACACACACAGGAATATGAGAATAGGATGGGAAATGATCAGAAAAAGAAATGACCAACATAAAACCCATTTTTTTCTTTAAAAATAAAGGAAATGTAGAGAAAATGCAGTGGAAGACTTGAAAGACATCAGTTTGAGTGATAGTTGTCAATACATCATATACCAGTACTGTTTCTATGACTTAAATGATTTACCCTCAGAGGTTCAGTGCTCCAACAGACAAAAGGGACTACCTGTCCAGTCCTCCTCATAGGACTTTCTGTGCATTCATTACTAATTCTTCAAAGGGCATCCAAGAGCAGCATAATGAGTAATTTATGGAATATCCACCTTATGAAATATTACATAGCTACAGAGTGAATAAGTTTGAGCTGTTTGTAATGACCTGGAGACCTGTTAACAAAACCTGTTCAGAAAAAGCTATTTGCAGAGGGATGTGTACACTATAGTTCCATATTTAGAAACAATCCAGAAAGTGAATCAAAGATATGGGAATACATCTGTATCCATGCAAATGAGGGAAAAAAAGTATGGAAGGATATATTCCAAAATGTTTTGGTACCAAAGCTGGAGTGGTCAATAGGAACTGATAAAAAGAAGAATGAAATCGTGGAGCACACTCTGGGCTTCGATTCCATGTAACTGTTTCTTTTGGCTTGTTCTTATGCTATCGCTTAAAAGATAAATTTTATAATTTCTAAACTATCTTGTAAAATTCTTGGTGTTAGAAAGTAGATGAGTGGTTGCCAGGGGTGGTGAGGAATGAGAAGTAGGCAGTGACTGCTGAATGCGTACGAGGTTTCCACTTGGGGCGCTGAAAATGTTCTGGAACTAGATAATGGGGATGCGTACATCACACCGGGAACGTAGTCAGTGCCACTGAGGTGGACACTTTGGTGAAAACGGTAAATTCTATGTTCTGTATATTTTACACTTCAAAATACCCTTGGTCTTCATATTCTTTGTAAGTACAAGAGACTGAGGTCACCAAGCTTGACTGTCACCAGCATCTCAACCCATCAATATTGGGATAATAAGGAAAACATGATGGAAGGAAGGGAAAGCTCTCCTGGGAATAGGAAGAAGTAAAATTTAAGTTATGTGACCATAGGGATGTAGAGATATCTGTTTCTTCCTAACTCAAAGGAAACCCAGTCCCCCACTGCTCAACACCTTGGCATCCACTGTCCATCACTCCATACATTTCCGTGGCTTAATAGCCACCTCCAAGATGCCAGAGCCCCGAAGCAAGACAACATTCTAACCACCCGAGGCTTGCACCTCAGCAAGCTTCCTAATGTGAGGGCTGAAGCACCAGTAAACCAAGAGCATGAAAGTTCTGAGAGAAATAAAAGTAAGAATTTACTATAATTACATCAGCGCTTTGTTTGAAGAAAAAAAAAAGGTCTACCCTATCATATTATTTTATACCCCTAAGCAAAACATTACAGGACTATAAAGTCTAACATGAACTTTTTAAAGCTATTTTAGAAGTCTTTCTTGAAACCGAGTTTTGAAATTTTATAAGGAAGACCAAAATATAGGAAGTAAAATTCGATAAGACTCCAAGGAACCACAGAATTCCAGAACACACTTTGAAAACCACCAGACCTGGGCAAGAATCCTGCTGTTTCAGAAGGAGTGTGAGAACATCTTTCTCTACACCATGGAAGCGTAGGAAAGATTAATTACAAAACACTGAAGGTGCAATGTGCAATGAGATGACTACAAAACCCATGGTTCTGAGAGAACTGCTTGGGGAAAAACTCCTACAGGAAAAGGAAGGGTGGCTCAACTAGGACGAGAGCCAGTTATGAAAGCTTTCTACACTATTACTTTCACCTTACAGGTGGCTCACGGCTTAAGATCAACAGCTGCAGCCCCAGAGAGCTTAGTAACACTTTAGGGACCTAAGCATAGGGCTGGGCACACAGGCAAGCGAAAGGCTTGTCGTCAAACAAGAGAATCCCGCAGTAATTGCGTTCACCTTCTGACGTGGTGAAAAGAAGAAGAAATTAAATCACGGCCATCTCCAAAAATACTCCATCCCACTATAAACCAGCAGCACTCCATCTTTACTAGAAAGATGAATGCAAATGTGTGATTCAGGCGGCAAAGAAAAAAATGCTAAAACATATGGAACTTGGAATCTTAAATTCAAAAGTGTAATATGCAGTTTCATTAATAAGCCAGAAATAGAAACGAACCTTCTCTATCATACTGTCAGTGTTATTCTTCTCTACCATGCTCGTATTATAGATTTTTAGGCTATGTGGACCTTCAAATAGCTATAATCTTACCTGATACCTAGTTTCAGTCTCAGGCAAGTACTACCCACTGACACGAGACTGCTTATATTACAGGAAAAGACCTTTCTGTGTCTTGTCTATGTCCAGTCCACTAGCATTGTGCTTGATAAGCCTGCAGGTTGACAATGCTGCATGTATATGACAATGCACCCATACAGTTTCCCTAACAGGGCACGTTTAAAAAAGCGTGTGTGCATATGTCCATGAATATGTATGTGTACACACTGAACAGGCACAGACCTTAAGAGAACAAAATATCAGTGCTACAAAATGGGGGTACACAGTTGCAGGAAGAAGAAATAGAATAAACAGAGAAGACGGAATTAACTTCCTGCTAGGTACTTTACCTGTCTTCCCTTATTAATTTCTCACATCCTGTAGATGAGAAGAGGTGAAATCAGATCTATTTTATACATAAGAAACTGAGGCTCAATGTTTTTTAATAATTATGGTTTAAAAAAAAAAAAACTCAG
>PVKP010003539.1:40737-107662 GCA_004027715.1 Plecturocebus donacophilus | reverse complement strand
TGCTGGCCTTGGCTTCTGAACAAACTGCTTGCTTACTGATATTGGGAGTTTTCACTGTCTCTAACTGCTGACCTTGGCTTCTGTACAAACTGCCTGCTTGCAAAGATCCCCAGCCCCTCCCAAAACTCCCCCAGCCCCCAAAAGAAGTGTTATACAGCATAAAAGCCCAGCTCTCCCTCAACTCGGGGCCACGGGTTGGAGAGACATGAGTCCTCCATGGTCGCCAGCAATAAAGACCCTGCAATTCGTTATACTTTTGTCTTGGTGCTGATCTTCTTATCTCGCTAAAAATACAACATTAGGATGTCTCCTCCAGAATCTAGACACCCTTGGTCTCCAGTCTGGAGTCAGGTCCAAAAGATTAATTTTCTACTGTAATATGGCCTGGCCCCAATATAAATAAGATAATGGCTCTCAGTGGCCCAAAAATGGTACTTTCCATTTCAACATTCTCCAGGACACTAACAATTTCTGCCACCACAGTGGTAAATGGTCTGAGGTTCCCTGAATCCTCCTCACCCACTCGAAACCTGACTCAACCCCTCCCATGGCTGTGGTGGACGATGCATCCTCTTTCGACCTGGCTGACTTCCATCCTCCCTAGCAATGCCCCAAGCCTCTGCCAGGACACCCTGAACCTCCACCTTATGCTCTAGCTTCAGCTCTCCCCTCATCCCCTCCACTCTTCAATCCCCCGCTTTCAACTCAGACTCCTCTCCATCTCTACCCCAGACTCACTCCTGGATCCAGCATCCCCCACAGCCAACTCCCTTACTCCCTCTTCAAGAAGTGATCGGGGTGAAAGGCATTGTCCACGTTCATGTCCCCTTCTCTCTATCCAATCTCTCCCAAATTGAAAAGTGCCTCAGGTCTTTGTCCTGCTATCCAGACACTTACATCAAAGAATTTAAATATCCTACTCAGTCATGTGACTTGGCATGATCTCTATACTATCCTGTCTTCTACCTTCCTTCCAACAGAAAAGGAAAAAGTGTGGCTCGCAGCCCAGATACATGCTGACAATCTTCAATAGCAATATCCTACTAAGCCCATAGGAACCGCTGCTGTCCCCTGGGAAAAGCCAGCCTAGAAACACCAGCCCACAGATCCAGGCCAAGTACCCCATAACCATATAATTACTTGCCTTATTGTAGGTCTTAACAAAGCTGTCCATAAGGCCGTGAATTTTTTAAAACTCAAAAGAAATTTTCCAAAGGCAAACAAAAATCCTGCCCAGGTTCTTTCCCACTTTACAGAGGCCCTCCAAAAATATACCCATGTTAAACCTGCCCTTGAGAAGGCACATTTCTTAATGCTCATTTTATCTCCCAGTCTGCTCCAGACTCATCCTCCCTCAAAAACAAACCAGGGAAATTCTAACATCTGTTCACCAGTCCTTCCGTATTGGTGTATGCCCTCGTGCCTTCTCCTTCACTCTTCTCTTTCCTCCACTTATTTATTACACTGAAACACATAACCTCAAACTGTCATGTATGCTGTCACTTCCTCTCAAGACACCCTCCGCTCTCCTCCTAACCCTACACACCAACTAAGAGGAACAGCCTCTCCTCGTAACATACCAAATATTAAAAGTTCTCTCCTCTCCCACATTCCCCCCACCACACACTAAAAGTCTCAAAAAGAGTTTATCCATAGGACTCTATCAGCCACCTCATAAACCCTCTAAAAGAGGCCACCGCCCCATACATGTTTCTCCCTTTCCTCTACTGCATACTCAGCTATCCCAATTTCTCAGCCTTAGGACCATATTTCCATTCTCTTCTCACACACTATCTCTTTGTAGACAGAGCCCTCACCCTCATTAAAACTCTCCCACTGCCCTCGCTAACAGAGCTACCTAATTTTCTTCAAATATACTGTCAATTAAAACCATGTGAAACTCCCTCGCCCTGCCGACTAAAGCCCCGTAACGCTCGGCACCCCAAAACTTGGTGAAGTCCCCTTATGTGTCACCTCTTCCAACAAACACATACACATAGGCACCATTCCTCCCTATGCCTGTGGTTCAACTCAAACCAGTTCCCATTCCTCTTCCCATATCTCACTGCAAGTAAATTATTCAGTTTCCCCTGAAGCTAACAGCCTCTCTACCCAGCCCCTCCACATTACCTCTTTTCCTGCCTCTCAAACATGGAAACCCCTTCCCCAGACAGGAGCTCTCAAAGGGCTCTCTCTCTCTCCTCCTCAGTCTAGGTTACTAAAGCTGGATCAAGTCCCTCCAAACAAGGAACCTACATATTCCAAAACCTATTCTCAATCCACTTGTATGTTTACATTAACACCAAAGATATCTTCTTCCTCTGCAGATCACAACCTACTTCCGTCTCCCTACCAACTAGACAGGTGCTTGCACCCTAGTCTACCTTAACCCCAAATTAACGTTGTCCCTCCAAACCAAAAACTCCCTATCCCTGTTACACTACAGACCTGCCCAGCTCCCCCAGCAAAAAAAGACAGTTTATTCCCTTATTAGTAGCCCTTAAAGTCATAACCATTGTCAGGTTAGAAGCAGGAAGCCTAAGAACCTCATTATCATATTTCCAGTCCCTCTCCCAAACTTTCAATCGTCACTAAAAAAAAAAAAAAAAAAAAAAAAAAAAAATAGCAATCTCTATCACTTAACTCCAAAACCAACTGGACTTTTTAACAGCAGTCACCCTACAAAAACCATAGAGACCTAGACCTCCTCACTACTAAAAAAGAAACTCTGTGCCTCTTTTTATATAAACAAAGCTGTTTCTACCTCAATAAATCTAGGTTAGTACAAAATGCTATCAAAAGGCTCAAAGACCAAACCCAGAAAATTAAAAAATAAATAAAAAATAAAAAATAATTCTTCTGCCTGGCCCTCCTGTCCTGGTTGGTCTCTCAGCTCCTGGGCCCCTTTGCTGCTTTTGCATAATTGATTACAAGCTTGTACCTGCAGCACAATACAAGACATGATAGTGTTCCAGGACTACCAACTTGTAAGCCAGCCTCACCCTAACCAGCATTCCTACTCAGCATGAAGCAGCTAGAAAAGAAAGGTACCCCTTTTCTCTTTCATATATGTATGTATGTATATATATATATATATGAAACCAAAAACTCCCTTGTCTTTCATATATATATATATATGAAAGAGAAAAGGGGTGCCCTTCGTCTCTAGCTTATATATTATATAATATATATATATATACACATATATATGTGTGTATATATATATATATGTGTATATATATATATACATATATATATGTGTGTATATATATATATATATATATATAAAGGCTGGAATGTTAGGGTCACTACAAAGCAAGCCCATAGGCCCCCACCCCCACCCCTCTTTGTTTCCTGCTAAGCCAAGCTCATAACAAAAACAGCCTCAAGCCTTGTTAGCGGGGCATGTAGGTTCCTGTTGTGGTTTCAGGATGTAGTTGCACATGGCTCTCAAACCCAGGATGTTGACCCAATGAAGCAGAATGTCAGCCCCTGGAAACCAAGATACGGTTTTTCTTAGAATAGCACCTGGCTACCTGCAAACCCTCTATAGAATCACCATAGTCTGTAAGCCAGGCTGCTGCCTTTGCTGCCTGTAGTGAGGCAGCCAACCTGGAATTTTGAAATAAACTTGCTAAACTTGACCCTGGGCCTATCTCTCCGTCCTTTCAGTCAACGTTACAGATATGACAATGAATTTAAAGGCATAGTTCTTATAAGGGAGGACTTGGCCAGAAAGTATTACTTGAGGACCTGGGGATAACTGATGATGCCCAAGAAGTAGTATAAGAAGAAATGATACCTGTCAATCCAATTAGGTTTTGGTTTTAATTTTTAACTCATAGTGGAATTGCCATAGATATATAGGAATCCTTTTACTTTTTAAAATAATTCCTATATGGCTTAGAGTTCTTATTGCCACAAAGCAGGCTCTTGCATTCTCTCCTGGTTCTGTCTATATTTTCTATAATTTCCGCAGCTTTTCCCAAAAATAATTACAATGTACACTGAAGAGCTTTATATTTATGACAGAAAACCAAAGTTTGTAACATGAAAGGAATCCAAACTCAGATCAAAACAAAGAGTAAATAACAACTGCTTCAAAACAATGAGTAAGTAACAACGGCTTCAAACCTTGAAAGTTAGATAACTTGATTTAAGAGGAAAGAGTAAACAACTGCAGACAACTTGGCTGGTATTAGTCTTTAAAAATACACTCTACCATGCAAATCCTAAGAGATCAGGGATATTCATGTTATATGCAGCTTACATTTTTTCATTATTCCTTTAAATATCTTAAGATTAAGAAAGTACAGTTTCGTTTGTTTTGAATATTGAATTTAATTTTTAAAATAATGGGTTTAAAAATACAGATAGTAAATATGCTCCTATTAGTCCATTCTTGCATTGCTATAAAGAACCACCTGAAACTAGGTAATTTATAGAGAAAAGAGGCTAATTCACTCACAGTTCTCCAGGTTATACAGGAAGCATAGTGAAGGAGGCCTCAGGAATCTTACAATTATGGTAGGAGGTGAAGAGGAAGGCTTGTCTTACATGGCTGGAGCTGGAGGAAGAGAGCTAACAGGGAGGTGCTACACACTTTTAAACAATCAGTTCTCCTGAGAACTCACTCACCATCTGGAGAACAGCGAGAGGGAAGTCTGCCCTCATGATCCAATCACCTGCCACCGGGCCCCTCCCCCAACACTGGGGATTACAGTTCAACACGAGATTTGGGCAAGGACGCAGAGCCTAACTATATCAGTGCTTTAAGACACTTGTTTAAAAACCAATTAAGCACCAATTGGCAGGAGAAATAGGTCAGAGGATAGGAATGGATCTAAACACTGTGTAGTAAGCAGCCCTTGAAATAACTGCCAGTATAACTATCTTATTTTTAAGAGATTTTTTACTTTCGTCAGACTTTTGTATTAACTTTTTAGTAATGAAATAAAAACCTTTAGTCTCCTCGTTCCCTCCAAGCACACCCTTGTATTGTTAGCTTCTAATTAGGTTTGCTTAGAAGTCCCAGAGACTGAACCTTGAGACAATCCAGGTGCTTATGAAATTCTCCCCCACCAGAAAATTACTTCAAAGCTGTGGTTAATTTACAACCCCACTGAGCCCAAAATAGCACCACTTTATTTATCAGATGGGGAATAACTGCAGATAAGTCATCAAGACAAGTCACGTAGACCTACACTGCCTCACCCCTACTATGTTCCCTCCATAGCAAGCCTTCTTAAATAATAGCATTTTGCTTGAGAATGTGGAAGCATTTTTATCATGGAAGTAGTCTGAATCATTTCCTTACTTCCAGCATTTGAAAATAAAGTTGCTTTTCTTCTACCACACCTTGTCCTTGTTATTCAATTTTGCAAGGGGCAATCAGTAGAAATTGCGTTTGGTTACACCAGTAATTTTCACCTGCTAGTAGTTCCCCTTCGTGTAATTTTCTCTTGTTGAATGTAGACTAAACTTAGTGATTCAATTATAACAAGTAGAACACAGTAAAATTCATAAGCTGTCACTTCTGAGATTAGTTTTTAAATTATATGACTTTTGTCTTACTCTCTCTGTCTTTTTTGCTTGCTCTAAAGAGAAGCCAGTTGTCAAGTTTTTAGTTGTCCTGCATAGAGGCAAGGAACATATGACATTTGCAAGCAGTTAGCAAGGATCTGGGGCCTGCAAACAACCAACTAAGCGATTTCAGATCTTCCATCACCAAGTCTTGAGACAACCTCAGCCCTCGATTGCAGCCCAGAGACAGAGGATCCAGCTAAGCCGCTCCTAGATTGCTGGCCCACAGACAATGCGGGATATTTCTATTGCTATGAACTGCTAAATTTTGTAGAATTTGTTATGCAGCAATATATAACAGAAAAAAATCCAGTTGATTACAAAATATATTTTCAATGCTTACTCAAAACTAAGTGTGACTAAAAAATGCTTTTACATGCTATATATAATTTTTTAAATGTAGCTACATCTATGCTGAGAAATATGGCTGTTTTCTCGGCTTGTCTTTATATTATTCAGGAAAGATTAGATATAGAGATTGAGAAAAAGATAAAGAAATGCAAAGATACAGGTACAGATATTTTCCCTCCATATAATGCTACATGTAGGCTTATGAGGATTGGAAGTTGGGTCTCTATTCATCTTAGTAAAGATCCAAGTTTATTAATGAAATCATCTCAAATGTTGTCGGTCAGTATGCTAGAGAAAAAAAAAACAGCTCTGGAGGGTTTTATACTAGAAAAATATTTGGCAGAGAAGTGACACATATTTAGAAGTAGCAGTAGTAACTGCACTCAATCAAAAAGGGAACAGAATTTATAATCTTATTATTTTTCTAAGAAGGAGTTTCACTGTGTTGCCTAGGCTGGAATGCAGTGGCATGATCTTAACTCATTGCAACCTCTGCCTCCCAGGTTCTAGCAATTCTCCTGCCTCAGCCTCCTCAGTAGCTGCAACAAGAAGCACATGCCCCCACACCCAGCTCATTCTTTTGTATTTTTTAAGTAGAGACAGGGTTTTACCATGTTGGCCAGGCTGGTCTCAAACCCCTGAGGTTGTGATCCTCCTGCCTTGGCTTCCCAAAATGCTGGGATTAAAGGTGTGAGCCACCACGTCTGGGCTATAATCTTACCTTAAACCAGAAATTGATTAGAATTTAAAGTAATAACATTAAATTGTTTATTTGCCAATAACAGCAGTGTTATTGGCAACCACACTGTAGAAAACTGCCTAATACTTCCACATTGTAAGTTTATTTTCCTTTTAAAGATACATTAACAGAAATCTCCCTGGACCATTTCAGAATACTATAAAAATTAATTAAAATTAATTGAAAAGCTATGGCACATAGAGTTGAATTATTCTTTATAGAATGTCCAACAGTGTGTTAACATACATGAGTGATTAAGACTTATCATTCTTTTCCAGCACATACCAGTTTTGTTTCATGTTTTCTCTTTTTTATATTTTAGTTACCTCCCAAGATAAGAGGGATGAGAGGTTATCTGCAAGCTAGTCCATATTTTTTACTCTGTATTTCACTTCATCTGTGCAGGTCTACATAGTGCTTATCATTATGTTTTTGTTTTGTCTTTATCGGTAATTATTTGGACTTATATTGTATTATTCCATCTGTATACTTAACAAGACATCTGTGTATTTGTACTTAATTAATGAATTCAACAAATATGTATTGAACCTTTCCATTTTGCTGGCATTTTTTTAAGAACAGGAGATGTATCAATGAAAAACTTTAAATATTTCCTGCCCTTACAGCACACGTATTTATGAAGGAGACATATAGTAAATGAATGGAAAAGTCAAATATACATTATGTTAACTAGTGATGGATCCTGTAAAGAAAAACAAGAAAGAGAATAGGTTTTGCTAAAGTTATTATTTTAAATAGGTGTTCAGAGAGGCTCCTCTAATATGCTGTCATTTAAGCAAAAACCTGAAAAACATGAGGCAATGGGCCATGGGCATAAGAAGAAAGAACATTTAAGTGTGATGGAAAAGTAAGTGCAAAGACTCTGCAATAGGGACATCCTCACTGTATTATTGGTTTTGTAGTTACCAAAGAGTGAGCCAGGGAGGGAATAGTAGCCGTTAATGTCCAACAGATAGTCAGTGTCTTATTTATATAGGACATTACATCTAACTGAATTTACCTTTACGTTGCCATCATATAAAAACTCTTTAGAGAATATTAAAAAGTTTTATATAATTGCACTTGCATTTCAAGAGTACCAATATGATTGCAGTATTTAGAACAGATAGTAGGGAGGTTATGGTAGCTTAAACATGTAAGTGGTAGCTTAAACGTGTAGTGTGAAGTTGTTATAAAACAGACATTTCAAGAGCAGACTTATTTTTAAAGATCAGTTTTAGAGTCTGAGAGATAGGAAGAGTCAAGAGAGACTTATTTTTTTTTCTTTTTTTTTTTTGCCTAACTCAGTACAAAAACTAAAATTCACTGAAAAGGAGACTAGAAGAGTAGGTCTAGATATAAAGAGAAGGAGTGTGGGTTTGGGTATATTAAGTTTAAGAGGACAATTAGACATACAAGTGGAGACATTGAAAGCAGTTGGAGTATAGAGGAGAGGTACGTCTGAAGACTTATATTTGCAAGTGCTCCATGTAGAAATGAGTGTTAATGTCATGAGACCAGATATCATTATAAAAGAGTGAATTGAATGCAGTTAGAGAAAATAAGAGGTATAAAACTTGAGCCCTAGGGAACTCCAGTATTTCAAGTTCTTAAAAATAAGAACTAGCAAAAGGTACTGAGGAGGAGTGATCAATAACACAGGAATAAAACAAAAGAAGTGGCATATATCTTAACCAACAAACAAAATATTATTCAGGTAATCAGTTGTGTTAATTGCTGATGACCAAGTAAGATGAAGACAGAGAATAAGCAATTATATTTAACTATGTTGAGATCATTGGTAATCATGATAAGAACAAGTTAAATGAAGGTATGGGTTAAGAGTCTGATTCAAACAGTTGATGCAAGAATGGGAAGAAAGGAATAGGAAAGGGGAGGGAAGAAGTGATGAAGTAGCTAAGGGAGTATTGGGTCCAAATGAAATAATTGAGGTGAGAAAAAGTACCCATATATATTATATATTCACTAGACAGTTTCTTCAGTAAGTTAAAAAGGATGGTCTTTGTTGCAAATATGAAAAAACTTTACAGAGCAGTAACAAGAGAGAAGGAGGAAAATATCTGCATAGATGCAATGGGACAGCATAGCACTGCAAGGTAAACAGCTAAAAGTCAAGAGATATTTGAACATACATAGAAAGGTATATAACATTCATGTGAATTAACTGACTGGGAAAATACAGAATTGTTGCTGGACAGCACTTAGGAAAACTTGAAGTAAGTTTATAAATGTATAATGAGGGCAGTCGGTGTGTTTGCAAATGTGCTTTTCTTTCTATTTCATTTTTGTTTATCTCAGTTCTGGCATATTATGCAATGAAGATGCATGTGCATATGCATAGCAAAATGAGGGTGGGAATGAAGCAGGGAAAATGTGATGAAAGTTTACAGTGGCAAAAAAGTTGAAGATTATATTGAAGGAAGTGAAGAAGTGATTTAATAATAAATTGTGGGATTTCAGCTTGGAAGGGAAGTAATGATATGAACTACATACTGAAAAACAGTGAGGAAAAAGTTGGTATAATGTGTGTATTTTTAGTACCAGGAAGTCAATTAACTTTTGAAGACAGGACATTAATAGGAGTGAATTGTAGAGATAGAAATTGCTAGTCGGAGAATGTATTACTTGCAATGAAGACGGTGGCATTACAGGTAAAAACATATTGAATGTGTCTAATAAGTGGTTCAGGCAGAGCAGAGACGAGAGCATGGAGCAGGGGAAGTCAAGGTACTGACATAACATTTCTAAACGTCATAATCAAGACAATGAGGACAACCTGACATATAATTTCTGGCTTTAATTGTAAGAGTTTTTGTTTGTTTGTTTGTTTGTTTGTTTTGACAGTATTATAATGGCATTATGGCCATTTGGACAGACTCCAAAGTCTGTGGTTTGGATCTGACTAAATTGTATGTCTGCCTAATCTTTCTTTAACTTTTTCATCTTTAAAGTTGGATTACAAGCCAGGCATAGTGGTATGTAGTCCCACCTACCTCAGAGGCTTAGATGGGAGAATCCCTGGAGCTCAGGAGTTTAAGACCAGCCTGGGCAACATAGTGAGACCTTATATCTAAAAAACAAACAAAAAACATTGGGTTAAAGTAATAACCAATTCAAAGTGAAAAAGGTAATATTGTTCAGCAATTTTGAAGTTCTCAATAAATACTTTATTTTAATCTCATTATGATTTCTCTGAATGAGTTCAATTCACATAGGAGACATTCTAAAAGAAAAGATTTCTCCCCAGTGAGGTGAAACCTATTGATAATTTTTTAAGTTTGCAAATTCAAGATTATCCTAATGATCTTCAGTTTGAACAAGTAGAGATATCTTAACTTCAGAAATATTTTCAATATCCTTTTCACCCGCTAACATTGAACAAATTAATATTCTAAGTTTATATCTTTCTTGCATATTCTGTAGGCAACTCTGGAGAAAACTCAGTAGCATAAATGGGAAAAGTTGGGTTTAAGAGTAAAAAAATGTTTGTAGCCTGGGCAACATAAGGAGATCCCATCTCTACAAAAATATTAAAAAAAAAAAATTAGCCGGGTGTGGTGGCACACATGCTTGTGGTCCCAGTTACTCGGGAGACAAGGTGGGAGAATCTCTTGAGCCCAGGAGGTTGAGAAGACTGCAGTGAGCCATGATCATGCCACTGTAGTCTCACGTGGATAACAGGGTGAGACTCTGTCTTTAAAAAAGAAAAAAAAATATTTTCTATAAAAGAATAAAACAACAACAAAAAAGAGTTCTCAATGGGAAGGGATAGAAGGCAAATTCAGCAGCCAATTTACAAGGGCTTCTCTGATATTTTGGTAATAAGAAATGACAAGCTGGAGTCACACAAAGTGCATTTCTGCATGGTTTTCAATATTTTCTTATATAATCATATAAGAATCCCATGATTAGTAAATATGTTACATATTCCCTAGTGTAGGCTTAATTTTTCAAAAATAAATATTATATTGTCTTCATAGAAATCAAAGTTTCTTTAGTTATACTCAGGATTAGCACTAGAGTTAAGATGTGTCCGTATCCTAAATTTCATATTATTAAACAAGGGCTTTCAGCTCCAAAAATCTCTTGTAGTAGTAAAATTTGGGTAAACAAGTATTTACATTTTTATACAAGTTCAAATACATATTACTAGGATAAATTTTCAGCATGTGAGAAAATTTCTTCCATGTTATTTGCCTATGGGGTCCCAGAATTTAAGGCCATGATTGACATCAAAACTATGCAGAGTTTACTACTGCCCTTTCTATTAATTGAAAAGGTTTAGTTGTCCCCGAAACTGTAATTTATGTTCCTAATGGGAAAGAATTGTCATAATGAGTTGCACTCATAGAGAATCCCAAGCCTCTAGCATATTTTATATAAAATCTCAAGACCATGGAAAGAATGTATATGATTTATTTTAATTAATCTGAGCAGAAAAATGATATGGGTGATTCCTAAGGCAAATAGTGTTATAATCAAACTAGAATCATTAAATCTAATACCTAGGAAACTGAAGATCATTCGACACAGCATGAAGAGCACTAACATAACTTTTGACAGTGTTTCCAGGAATCACTGAATAAAAGAGACAAATAAACCAAGTTCTAGAACTCTTTGAGTGAAAAAACACAACCTGAGCTAAGATATTTTAGTTTATTGACAAAGGTAAATATCAAAAAATGGGTTTATTTAAACATCTAAGAAAGAGGAAAGTATGAACATCTTAAAAAGTATTGCTTTTATTACCATCAAAAGTAGTTGATGTCATTAATACATAAATATATATATCTCAATATACAGATTGGAAATTTGGAAACTTTTTTCATTCCTATTAACAAATAGATCAGGTGACACTTTTGTTCTCATTCCTTAGAGCCTAAAACATATAGCTTTACCTAAAAGATAAAATTCAAAGTTTAACTCAACACAGACTTGGCTACAATAAAGAGATAGATTTAATTTTCATAATAATGTTATTTATATCACTATCACCATTGTTAATCAGTAATCAGAGAATCACCACACCTCTTTCTCCCATATAATAATCATTATGTTTCATTGAGAACAATTTACAACTGTTTAATAGTTCTAAAGTCTTTTATATTGCTTTGTTTTTATTTTAATTATTTTAATCAAAGTAATTATTATGAATATTTTAAAGTTACATAGTATTAAAAGGTATGCAAGGATTCCTTGCAACTCCCAGCCTCACCAATAATTCTGTTCTCAGAAATAAACGCTGTCAACTACTCTAGATTTTTCTTCCAGTATTCAGCATTTATTTCTAAATGATTCACTAATATATCTAACCCATCATCACCATTTGGGATCATATACTGGATTCTATTCATATTATGATGGATCATGAGTTAGCTCAACCACATTACTAGTGTCATTTTTCCTCCCTCATCCCTTGGTAGATTTATATCATAATATTTGGATAAGTCAGTGGTATCTACATTTCATAATGAAAACATAGATTTTCATTGCTGAATCAATTGGTGTACTATGAGTTAACTGTTCCCTCTTTTCTATGTAATTAGAATTATTAGTATATATTTCCATATACTCCAAATCAATTTTCTCTGAGGATAGCTGCCTTCTTTTCCATTTCATATTCCAAGTCGGAACAATTTATCATAAAGCTTGTTACATAGATTTTGTCCAGTAACTTTCTGAGTTAGATTTGTGAAAATGGATGAAAAAGAAAAACTGAAGCCTAGTCTAAATTATTTTTGGTCTAGGAATGTGTGTATGTGCAAATGCAGCTACAGTAGCAAGGAATAAATGTTGCAACCTCCCATTAATAGACACATTTCAGCTGTAATCCTAGAGTCTTTAAACTAAAACTGACTCTTGCCTACATAACTGGAGTCTGTTAAATTTCACTGACAGGTACAGGTTGTAACTTCTTTATCAGATATAGAAAAAGACAGGATAAAATCAATTATTCTTCCATCAGATCCTAAGACGCCTTAACAGTTATTAACTTTTTTTCTCCTACCCACTCAACCACATATTTGTTTTACCTTCCATACATCATTACTAAACACCAATCGAAATCACAAGAATGTGGCTGTTGTTTCACTGCCTTTCTTCTGTACTGAACATTAACCCTCTGTTTGGAAAAAAAAATGTATAAAAACTGTGCTTCATATACTTGAATTTAGACCTCAGGTTATAGGCTCCTGTAATCCTGGCTTCTCAGGTGCACATCCTCAAACTCCAGTTTAATAAGCCTCAGTGGATTAAGACTCCTGTCTCAGCATTTCATTTGAGTTGACAGATTAACTTAGTAAAATCATGAATTTTGACCTTCATTTTGCTGAAGTTTATTTCCCAACTGTTTTCTTAAAAGGATTTCTGAAGTAGATATATTTTGAGACTTTGCATGTCTTAAAATAAATTTATTTTACCCTTATCCTTAATTGACAATTTGGCTAAGTATTGTTTACTAGTTCTTAGCATACAACACTAAAGCAGATAAATCTGACACCAAAAATAACTCTAAACCTTTGAAAGATTTCTCCTTCAAAGATTTAAACTTTAAAATTATGTTTTGTAATTTGAAATTTCATGATGATATGCTCCAGTATGTTTTTACTTAGTGTGCAGAAATATTTTTAGGATTTTTAAATTATTCAGGTTTTCTGTTTTTAGAAGGTATTTGTTGAATGTTAAGAGTTTCTGAATTGATCCACTATACTATGAAACTATATCTTTTTCTTTCTTCTTTTCTACTGTAAATCATTAATTTGTTTTTTAATAGCAAAACTCAATGCACAGATGTCTGCAAAAACAAGCAAACAAACAAAAAAGTAACAAAAGTAGAACATTGAACTGAGAAACAGGGCATCTGGTAGGCCCAAGAGTAGGAGACTCCTAAACATCTAAATAGAACTTCATCAGGAAATATCATAGGCCAATTTGAAAACCACAGTGGAGTCTGTGCACGGTGGCTCATGCCTGTAATCTCAACACTTTGGGAGGCCAACTTGGATGGATCGCAAGATCAAGAGATCAAGACCATCCTGGCCAACATGGTGAAACCCCATCTGTACTAAAAATACAAAAATTAGCTGGGCATGGTAGCATGTGCCTGTAGTCCCAGTTACTCAGGAGCCTGAGTTAGGAGAACTGCTTGAACCTGGGAGGCAGAGGTTGCAGTGAGCCAAGGTCACACCACAGCACTCCAGTCTGGGCGACAGAGTGAGATTCCATCCAAAAAAAAAAAAGAAAAAGAAAAATTTCTGTGGAAACTAGGGTATGTTTTTGCAGACCATAATGTCTGCCATGAGGTTTCAGAGAGCTGAATCTTATCATGCCCTGTTAACTATCAAAGCTAACAAATCAAAATATTTCTCTAGCATAAAGACATTCTAAATATCCAGAAGCCCACACTGAGTGGGACAAGGGCAGTAGGAGCAAAGGAAAAGAAAGATCTAGACAGAAGTAGAGGAGGAGCAGTAACAAATGTCACCTCAGAAAATATAATTCTATATTATTTTTGCCACTTTGCTAGGATACTAGAAAAAAGTAGCATTAGAGTAAGAAGCTTGAAAAAATGTATTGATTTACTGTTACCATTAAAGCTTTAAATTCATGAAAAATTTAAAGGTTTATATATATAAATATGTATATATATATTTCAACCATATATACTTATAATTCAACCATATATATTAATTCAACTATGTATATATATATATACCGCATATATATAAACACCATTTATATATATTTTATTGTGTATAATATTTAATAATATTTCATTTTATATAAGGAAATATTGTTTTACTTTAATAAAGAAGGAAAAGTGGACATGGCATCTGTAATACCAGCGTTTGGGGAGGCTGTGATAGGAGTATTTCTTAGAGCTACAAGTTCGTGACCCACCTTGGCAACATAGGAAGACACTGCAGTCTCAAAAAAAAAAAAAAAAAAATGGAAAGAAGAAATGGGAAAGAAGGAGGGGAGGGGAGAAACAAAGGAAGGAAGAAAAAGGAAGAAGAGGCAAGGGGAGGGGAGGCAGAAAGAAAGAAAGAGAAGGAGAGAGAGAAAAAAAGAGGAAGGAAGAGAGAAGGAAGGAAGGAAGGAAGGAAAATATTGCAATATGTGACGACATGGATGAATCCTGATGACATTATGCTACATAAAATAAGCCAGTCTCAAAAGCATAGAAGCAGAAAGCAAAGCTGCAGTGGGAAAAGGGGGATGGAAGAGTAAGTTACTAATGAACAGGTGTAGACTTTGACTAATGCAACATGAGTAAATTCTAGAAATCTGCTGTACAACATTGTGCCTATTGTTAACGGTATTCTATTAGACACTTAAACATTTTTTTAAATGGTGGGTCTCATGTTACATTCATACCAAAATATGAAAAAAGTAAAATTAAAATGTAAAAAGTTTGATGATACTACTTAAATACTTTAAATGATTTATGATGTAATATACTTTTTTATGGGAAAGTTTTTATTTACATTTTAAATTTTTAAATAAAGACCACTTACAGTTTTTACTTTGTTAGTTGTATTTTTCAATATGTCATTCATACAAATTTTTAAATTTAGTTTTTAAACTTAAACATAATATTTTTGTTATTTTAAATATTTCTAGGTTCTGTAGGGATTTCTTTTTCATCTCAGTATTGGCAATATTTATTTTTTTTTCTTTTATTCTTAAAACTTCCTAGATATCTGAGAATTTTATTCAAAATTTGAAAGAAATTTTCATTTGCTAATCTTTTCACACATTTCTTTTTATTGATTGCTGGTTTTCTCTTAATTATTTCTTTTCTTCTTGCATTTGTGATTAATTTATTACTTTTTCTAGAGTATTAGAACATTTTAACTGATTTTTGATGTTGCCTTTCTTCTTTTCTATAGTTTTCTGTAAATTGTCTACTATGCATGGTTCTAGATCCTTCACAATTTTTGTCATATTTTTATTATCTAATTAGAAGCACTTTCAAATATGTACCATTATTTCTTCTTTAACCTATGGTTATTTAAAAGTTTCTTGCTTTTTAATGGATTTTTCATTTAACTATTATTTAATTCTAGCTTAATTCTACTATCTTTAAAGAACATATTTTTATAATTTCAGTTTACCTTTTCATATTTGTTGAAAATGTGCCTATGAAAATATTCTTTGTACAGTCTCTACTTGGTAAGTATGGAGTTTCTTGATCTGTGGCTTGATATCACTGTTTTAAAAAATGTTCCAGCAGTATTTTTTAAAAATTTGCTTTCCTCTCAATGTTTGTCTTGAGACTCCAATTCCATTTGTTTGAGCACATGAGTGTATTGCACATCTGTTTAAGTCTATTCTTGTTTTATCAGTGTCATTTGAGTATATTATAGTTATTGTATTCAAATTCATTAATTTGATCTTTGTCTTATTTTTATCATTTGAAATCTTAACTTGGGCTATCATATTTTCTATTTACAGCTATTCTCTTTGACACTTTTAAAAATAGATTTCAATTCTATAATGATTTTTTTTCTCTATTTTCTGGAATATATTAATCACAGTATGGTTAATATTCTCACAATTTTAATATCTGGATTATTAACTTCTGTTGTTCTTATTCTTTTTTAATCATTTGTTATCTTTTCTTCAAATGGCATAATTTTTAACTGAATATAAGATATTGTATATGTCCATTTGGAAGATATGATGTTATCTGCCTCTGAAGAGGGTTAAGTTTTGGTGGGGTTGGTGTTTGTGCATTTTGTCTTTCTGACCAGCAGACAAAGTACTGGCAGATAATGCCGATTAACAGTGGAAGATGGCTTTTAGATTTGGGAGTCCTTTTCTCTATCTGATGGTCCTTAATCCCAGTGTATAGTTTTCCTCCTACTGTATACATACTTTGGGGTCTCACCTGAACATTGTGGGTGTTTGTCATCACCCTCTTAATTCTCTTAACTTCTAGTCCCTGAAATGTAAAGTCTTTGATTCAATGCACTGAAAAACTGCTGAAATCTTAACTTTTTAGTCTCTATATGGACTGAATTGTGTTCCTCCAAAAGTATATGTTGAATTCCTAACCCTTAATACTTAAGAATGTGAATAAGGAGATGGGGTTGTTAAAGAAGTAATTAAGGTTAGATGAGATCATAAAGCTGGGGCTACAGTACACTACGACTGGTGTCCTTACAAGAAGAGGGAGAGGCGCCCAGAGGAAAGCTCCTGTAAGGATGTAGTGAGAAAGCAGCCCTCTGCAAGTCAAGGAGAGGGGCCTCAGTAGAAACCAAGCCTAAGGACATCTTAGTCTTGGACTTCAAACCTCCAGAATAGTGAGAAAATAAATTTCTGTTGCTTAAGCCATATAATCTGTGGTATTTTCTTATGGCAGCATTAGAAAATGAATGTAGCCTTTAAGTTTCTTCCATTTCATTAATTTTTAGAGGTTTCACTTTTCTTATGCTCAGCTTTCAGTTGGTAAATTGCTGATGGTTGGGGGGCGGAAATTATATGCAAAATTTTGAGGTAATTGGCTTGGTATCTTGGTCCAATATTTCAAATTGGCAAATTATCTGAGAAAAAAAAAGGTGTATATAAATGTAGTACTCACCCACGATCATCTTTTCTATTTTTAGAGATTTTGTCCTCAAATTATATTGGGAGTTTATAGCTCTGCTATACCTGCAAACAGCTGTCTTATATATATATATATATATATATATATATGCATGTATATATGTAAATATATATATGTATGTATATATGTAAATATATATATGTCTTAAATATATATATTTGTATGTATATATGTAAACTGTAAAACTTTATGGAGATCATTTTCAGGTAAATGTCCAAGTGTAAGAACAGCTTGCATTTTTTTCACTTTGTCTTCACCAAACCTATGGTTGCCCTTCGCCTGCTTTTGGCACTTAAGCAAGGCTCTAGGTTGGACAGCTCTTCCCCTTGACCTAAGGATCATCTCCTCATTTACCTCCAGTTTTCGCCTGAGACACTTCCTGGAAATCAGCTTCCAGGCCTGGACCTTGACTCCTGGGGGCTCCCTCATCTCTCTTTTGACAAGGCATACCACGCTCACTTTCAGTCAGTGGCTTCTCTTTTTGAGGCTGTTCATCACCGGGCTGCTGGAAACCACAGGCCCAACTGACTCAGAAGTTTCTTGTACATTTCATCTTCCTCTAGCCTAAATGTTAATCTGCTTTGCTCACTCATATTTCACATGGCTGCCTCAGCGAGAAAGAATGAAGATGGAAGGGATACAACAGCCTGTAGCACTTGCTTTATATTTTTCGACTTTTACTTTTCTTGGGAGGTTTTCTGTGATACCAATATTTGACCAGAAATGGAAATCTTTAGCTACTCTTCTAAAAGTATTGATTGTTGAAACGTCAATAACTTTTACTTCTCTTTCAAAATTTATCTCACAAAGGTCAGCGCTAGTGATGTTAATTCCTTTCTGCACTGCACAGCTTCTTTACTCACCTGCCCACTTCAATCCATTGCATTTAGATATTGTAAATCGCACCTCAAAATATCCAATTGGATAGTTGAAAAAGATTAATTTCTCAAATTAATAATAGCTCATGGATCAATTAATAACAGTTCACATGTCTTCCATGTTTCCACATTTTTGTTGCACTTTTATTATTATTATTATTATTATTTGAGATGGAGTCTCTATCTATCACCCAGGCTGGAGTGTGCAGTGGCCTGATCTCGGCTCACTGCAACCTCTGCCTCCCGGGTTCAAGTGATTCTCCTTCTTCAGCCTCCCAAGTAGCTGGGATTACAGGCACACACCACCATACATGGCTCATTTTTGTATTTTCAGTAGAGACAGGGTTTCACCATGTTTGTCAGGCTGATGTTGCACTTAAAACAATTCTGGAGGTTGTGGTCTTCGGTTTCCGGTGACTTGAGCCCCTTCCAGGATGACTGAAGTTGTCTGCGGTGACATATTTAGAAGAAAGTCCATATAAAATCACTAATGACGTTATCAGCAACCTTAAGTAGCTGACAGTAGCCCAGATTGGGACACGTTAACAAGATTGCCCTGAAGTATATGACTTTTAAGGATGATGTGTCTCTCAGGATGACTACAAAATCCATGATGGAATGAACCTGGAGCTTTATTACTAATTGAAAAGAATTCCTTCATCACATCCTGAGCTCCCATCCTCTCCTCACCTCCCCCTAATGGTATGTATGCTTGTTTTTTTAAAACTTTAAATTTTAATTTTAAAACATTATTTTAAAATTGATAAAAACTTAAATGCTGAAAAAAATTTTTTTCAAATGAAACTTGTTTACTCAATATTCCCTTGAAAAGTATAAATATTAAATTAAAAATGGGCAACATGATCACTCCTTTGAAGATTAGATCAAAGGATTTATTAGGAAACATCAAAGGAAAAGTATTTAGTAATATTGGATTTTAGTTTTTAGTGCTATCTCCAATCTTCACTAGTTTATTTATAATCGACTACAAACTTGAAAAAATGAGGTGTTTATTGTTCCTATGAACAACTTGTAATGTAAATTCATGAATTAGTTTCTTAAAGCAGAGGTAGACTTTAAGTAGAGAACATACAGATAACGGTCTTTCACTGTATTGTTATATGTATTCATTAAATATCAGGCACAAATATAGGCCAATGAAAAATTAAGCTCTCATACATGAAGTGTCGAATATAAATCTAAGTTAATTTTAGTGGAATTAATTCATATAAATTCAAGATAATATTTAATAATATTTTAGTAAATGAGTTAAAGAATATAATAAAGATAAAATATTAAAATAACATTTGATAAATAGGCATAAACCATTTATCATGGCCTAATTCTTACCTTTAAATCTGATCATTCTCTTAACAAGTTCAACTGAAGATCTAGCAGAAAAAAAATAAGTAAAATTTCCCTAGGGTTATAGTGGTAAAATTCAATCAAACTATAGAATGGATACAGAAATTTTCATTTTTAGAGTTATCATTTCACATTAGAACTCTCCCAAAATTTTATTTAATTCTTCAAAAAAAGGTATGCAAATATGCATAATGCCAGTTTCACAAAAACTTTGTAGCATCGAACACATCTGGAATGCACTTATTTGAAATTATCAATGAATTTTTAAAAAATACTATATTGGTGGCCAGTTTAATAGTTATAGTGAAAAAAATACTTCATGAAAACATTTTATAAAAATGAGAATCATGCTTTCTAATTTGAAAATGCTTTTTAAAAAGACATTGTAGTCTGCTTTACTCTTTCATGAAATGGTGAAACAGTAGAGGGGTTCAGGTCAGAAGAACACTGAAATATGTCCATAGGTTACATAGCCAATTTTATCCAAAAAAAAAATGACAACACATTATAAATCATTCTCCATTAATTATCAGAGCTGCCCTGCTAGGTTTTGGATTTGCATGGAGCCTGTAGCCTCTTTGTTTTGGCCAATTTCTTCCTTTTGGAATGAAGCATTTACCCAATCCCTGACCCCTACTGTATCTTGGAAGTAATTAACTTGTTTTTATTATAATAATTATTATTTTACAGGCTTGTAGGCATAAGGAACTTGCCTTGTCTCAGATGAGACTTTGGACTTGGACTTTTGAATTAAGGCTGGAATGAGTTAAGACTAAAAGGGTGGACTGCTGGGAAGGCATGACTGTGTTTTGAAAGGTGAGAAACTTATGAGATTTTGGAGAAGCCAAGAGTGGAATGATATGGTTAGGCTTTGTGTCCCAACCCAAATCTCATCTCAAATTTTAATCCCTATGTGTCGAGGGAGGGACTTGGTGAAAGACGATTGGATGATGGGGGCAGATATCCCTCTTTCTGTTCTCATGTTAGTGAATTCTCATGACATCTGGTTGTTTAGAAGTGTAGCACTCCTCCTTTGCTGATTTCCTCCTTCTCTGGCCATATGAAGACGTGTCTTGCTTCCCCTTCACCTTATGCCATAATTGTTAGCTACGTGTACTCAGCCATGCAGAAATACGAGTTGATTAAACCCCTTTTCTTTATAAGTTACCCAGTCTCAAGTTTTTCTTTATAACAGTATGAAAAGGGACTAACACAAAAAGTAAGTAAGAATGCGTTGCCAGTGGGGAGTATCTAGAGAGGAAAGGAAAAAAGAAGTGAGAGGGAAGGGAAGGAAGAAGATAGTAGATGATTTTTAAAACTAAGGTCCCCAGTTACACAAATAATTAGATATTGGTAAAAAGACAGGAAGATTCAAAAGTTTGGAGATATGAACTGTCAAAGACTTTAAGTTGATAAAGGCAAAAAAGGCATTATAAACACTGAAAATAACCTTTGCAAAAGCAAGATTCTGTGAGAACACATGCATCTTATTATGGCCAAATACAAAATATGTAGATAGAGGAGAAAGAGGGAAAATGGGACCAAAGATATATTAAGCCTCCACTCTCCTCGGTATTTTTATCTCATATTATGACCAGTCAGTCTAAAACCTCATTCAGTTCATGCCATTTTGATGTCTCTAGATTCTTTTAATAGAATGTAGACACTGAGCCTTTTTTTGAGGGTTGGGGGTGATAAACAGACAGGTTAAGTATTGTTGACAGTCACACAACTGAACAATTTGGAGACAGAGCAAGTTCAAACCTAGTCTGTCTAAATTACATGCACATGCTATTTTCACTATGTCCTAGTGTAATTATAAGAGGTATGCAAAAACCAGAAACTGGGAAAATTTTACATGTATTCTAAAGCTAGAAATACTTGCCAGCCACCATATTCCATGTTTTAAGTCTAATTGTTAAAATACATTTAAATCTTCTATGATGAAATTCCAAAATATCAAACTTAATCAGTTTTGAAGTATAAGGAATATCATTGTATCCCCATCCCCAAACAATATATGTCTATTTGTCCTGCTATCTAAGCAAGACTAACGCAATGAGAAAATTTAACAGCTTCAAAATACAAAAAACATTGCATGCAACTCCTTCTTAAACAGTAACCTGTTCATTCAGTTAGGCTTTTAAAGGCCCAATATACAGACAGACTTATATCTAGTATTTCAAAATTGATGTACTGTCTTAAGCATGATTAAACTTTATATCAAAAAAAGCGTTTCTAAGAAAAAGAAAGCATGTACATACAAATGCATCTGGTAATTTTCAGTTATAGCATCTTGCTCAGCACTAGAGGCTGATAAAATACAGCATTTTATCAATTAGATGAAAAAACTCAACCAACTATACAAACCAAATATGTTGGGATTAAAGTTTCTGTTTTATACAAGTCTTCTGGCAAGCAGTATGAAGCAAAGATGTGACAGGCAAAATATCGGAAGTCAGGGCCAGGTACGTAGGTCACAGTAGTGACAAGACTCTCTAAGTGTTTAAATGAGACATGCGGTATTTGAAGAGGGCCTAAATTTGAGAGATATTTAATGGTAAATAAATAGACAGTCCCTGATTAAATTTGTGTGATATGTTAAAGCATTACATGCCTTTAAAGACTGATAATCTATATTTTACAATTCATTGCCTCATTTCTTTTAATTTCTCTTTCCAACAATAAATCATTTAATTTAGTAGCTTTTCAACTATTAAAGTTTGTGTCTCATACCACAAAATGTATGAGCAGGTAGATATATTGTTAGCAGTTTTCACTCTTTATTTTCCACTTTAACCAAAGTTATTTTTAGGGATTTAGAAAATTTCTCATTAGATCACTTTATTATTAAAAATCAAACTTTTCCTTTGTTATATAATTTGCCTTATGTACTACTACTTTCTTCAGATGTTACATGCAGAATTCAAGAAAAAAGGCATGTACTTAATACATCTTTAAAATATGCATTTCTTATATGTCAGCAAGTAATTAGCATAAGTTTTGATCAAACTCCAAGCTGCTTTTTTCTTCTTTGATGTCTTTGCTCTTTTTCATTTAATCTCACCGATTTTCCTCAATGATAGCTAGAGCTGGTTATGAAAGGAGCCAGATAGAGATTAAGAAGAAATGGTGCTCCTGGAATAAATTTGCCTTATTCCCTTTGCGTTTGTTTCCTAATCCTCATTCTCTTTCATGCAATATTTATGATATTATGTATATATATTATGATACATAGTATAGAAAGACATTTGATATTTATAGCAAATAGCATAGAAATAGATCGTTTCTTTAATAATCTATTTTTAGGAGACTTAAAGACATTTTATTGGCTTTTTATATAATATTAAGAATTTACTTCACCCACATCACAGGCAATTGTTCAGTTAAGCCCTATGTTTCATAGTAATGTCAAGAGAAACTTAAGTACTCTCTTAGATAATACAAAGCTTAAGTAAAAACACCTTACCACTTAACTAATTTGAAGTAAAATATTTGTTTTTGTTTTTTATTCTTCAGTCATGTTTGAAAAGGATTGACAAAGGTGAACCAAGGTGGAAAAAAGCATGATTGGGATATGATAGAGAAGTAATGTAATTGAGCAGTTAGAAAATATGAAGTCTTTAAGATGAAATTTTTATAATTTAGACAACTTGAATATGAATGAACTTGACAAGCAGGTTCTTTTATTAGTATCTTCTTTGATGCTAAGGATAAAACACTTTGAAAAGGCATGTACTGACTGACCTTACTAACTGCAATGTAATAATGCAATATTTTATTTGAAAAGCTGAAATGAATCTAAAAGGTTGGTTTACTTTGTGAACAGAATATTTAAATGCATTTCAACCCTTTACAAATATAATACCTTTTTGTCATTTCACATCTCATTATATCTCCAAATAACTTGACATTTATCAACTTAAAATGCAATGTTTAGCAATAAATATTAAGCAGCTAAGAAAATTTACATCAAATTTTTATATTACCTATTTTAAAAGAAAAAGTTTTAATAGCACTGTATCAGTGATCTCATTTATCTTAGGAAATAAAGGTTCATTGGTCATTTAGTATTTACAAAACATGTTTACATTTTCATCCAGAATCATTTCTTCTACCTGCTTGATGACCAGGAAGTTCCCCAAAGTGGAATTCTAACTCTGTCCAATTCTATTACTCAATCTCACACGTGTGGGAAGAGGAAGACAAATTTAAACTGGAAGAAATACCCATTTGTTTCAAATTTAGTTTTAAAAGCATTTTTATGTTCTTGGTTTTATAATATACTTAAGACTTTGAATTTGTAAGCTTTCTAGACTTGAGTTTCTGGAAAAATTCTAGCTCAGCCACATATAAGTATAATTGGGCATTTTATAGAAAATCAATGATTGTCAGTTTTCACATATATAAATGGTAATGGTAATACCTACTTTGTATGTTGTTCTACTGTAGTAGTTACTTATGTCAATTTGGCAACTCAATTGTCGGGTAATTTTATCAAAAATTAACCTAGGTGTTGCTGTGAAGGTGTTTTGTAGATGGCCTTATCGTTTACAATCAATTCACTTTAAATAAAAGAAACTACCCTTTAATATTGTTGGCAGGGCACTAACAGTCCAAAGACTTATTAATTTTTATTAATAAAGACTTATTAAAGACTTATTAAATTTTTTTATTACTCTAATATCTCCAGTACAATAATAGAAGTGATTGTAAGCATCTTGCCTTATTTCTGATCAGAGAAAATCTTCAACATATCACCATTTTGTATGATTCTCAATGTAGTTTTTGTTCTAGAAAATTTAACACCTTTTTTATTTTTTCCTTTGCTAAAACATTTTAACAAGAATTGATATATTTTAGCTATTCTTTTCCCTGACTTTATTAAGAATTATGTATAGATATTTTTTCATCCTGCTAATATGGTAAATTATATTGATATCTAAATTTGAAATCCAGATTTAAAACCAGATAGCATTTCTAGAAGAAAACCAAGCTTGATTACTATGTCTAATCCTTTGCAAATATTCTTTAGTTTGGTGTGTTACTATTTTCTTACCATTTTAAATTCTATGTTCATCAGTAAGTTTAGCCTGTGTTTCTTCTTTCTTAATATTCTGGTCTTTTCATTATCAAAATTAGGTTTCATAAAGTTAAATATGTATGAAAGGATTTATATAAGATTTGCTTCACTTTTTCACAAAATATTTAGATTTCATTAATAAAATTTGTCTTGGCCTAAATTATAATTAGTGAGATTTAAAAATAAAACTATTCTACTTATTTATTATTTATATAGCAGTTCCAATTTTTTATTTCTTTATCAAGGTTGTGTAAGTTACGCTTTCTTGAAATTGATTTATTTAATCTAGAATTTAATAAATTTTTTGATGATATTATTTGTATATTTAATTTTTTTTATTTCTGATATTGGTTAGTTGTTCATTTATTTTATTGAGGAAATTTGCCAAATATTTATTAATTTTATTAATATTTCCAGGAAAATCTTTTTGATTTTGATTATTGTATTGTCTTCTTTATTAATTTCTAGTTTTCCATTATCTAATTTTTTTCACTTTCTTTGAGTTGAATTAGCTATTCTTCTATATTCTTTAGATGCCTGCTTACTCTCAAGCACATCCTCTCTTTTTTGTGTCCCTCCCTTCCTCCCACCTCAGCCCCCACGTTATGTCTTTAGTAGTAGGTAAGAGGCTATTACATCTATTCAATGGGTTTTTAATTTGTGTTACTATTATTTCAGCTATGAAAGTACTTGGTTTTCTATCAACTATTTAAATTTTGTATTTTAATGATAGTTTAAATCTGAGTCTTGATAATTTCATTATCTAAAGCTTCTATTAATCTGTTTTCATTATCTGTATTTTTCTTTTGCTTTTGGTCATATTATTTTTTTCTCCTCTCCTGGCTCATTACTTTTGATTACAAATATTATTTTTTAAATGATAGAAATAATTTGAAGTATAATTTTAATTCTTAAGGAACTTTGTTTCTGCCAGGTATCTGGGCCAGATTAAATCTGCAATCACTTAAATCAATTTTAGAAATTGAGATTGTGTTTCCAACCCAAAGCAGACAGGGTTCACCAGAGTTCCTCCTTGACACAAAAACCTGCTTCTTTAGCTTCACATATGTGTTAAAAGTTTAGTTTAGCTTCTTAGCCTACTAAACTCACCCCTCAACTCTAAAAAATTGATTTTAAAAACTAGGGCAAAAAGGGCATCAAACGTTGGTCTCATCTCATTTAACTTGCATTTTCTCCAGATCTGGCTTATATTTTTCCATCTTCTTACGTATCTAGTGCCTTAAAGCAAATATGTTATACATTCTGAGAGTGGATACTTAGACTAAATTATGTAAGGTTCCATTACCCAAAGCCTGTGTATTGCCTTTGACTTCCAAAAAGTTTAAATTACTTGTGAACATGGTTATATTCTATTTTGGGATAAAGTTGGTTACAAAATTTAGCATTTTGTTCAATTATGCATAGTTGATCACTATCTTCTCTTTGAAACATTTTGTTCGCTTGTCTACCAGTGCACCTAATTTCTCTTCTGATTATCCACCTGCTGTAACGGCTTCCTCTCAGTCTCCTTTGACACCTTCTCTTTACATCTTAACACTGTAATTTTTCAGGCCTCCCCTCTTGTGTTCTCTTCTATATTTATAGCCACTTATTTGATGAGCTCAATCAGTCACATGCCTTTAGTTTTGCTACTTTTATGTATATTGATAAATATTTCAAGTTTACATCTTCAGTCAGAATTTTTCCAATGGCCTAGTACACATTTCCAAACTTATCAAATTTTCTACTTGACATAATCTCAACATGCCCTGAACAGAACTACTGTTCTTCCATTCTCAAATCTACTTCATATAAAATTTTACTCAATTCTGAAAAACCTCATCTCAAAGTAAAAATTTTAGCAGGATAATCAACTATAGCCTTTAGTTTTCAACTTGCATGTGCTGCATCAGCATATCCTTTAGCTTATATCTAGAAAAACAAAGCACCAATTCCTTCTTATTACATCCACTGATATTTGTCTAGTGCAAGACACCATCATTTTTATTGTTTGACATTACACTAATTACTTTATTTAGATGCAATACATACACATACACAATCCCATGTTCACTCTCTATTCACATCCTGCAGAATACTTAATTTTATCAATTGACAGAAGAGGTGTCTTCCTAGAGTAAGTTTGGAAACTGGCTGTTTAAGGTAAGTCTATGTCAGGCAGAAATCTTGCTGATATCAGAACTCTATATAAGATATCTGCTTTTGCTTTATATAAAAACTATAAAGTTGGTATCAATTACATTACCAAATTGAATCATATTGAAAAAATATGATAAAATCATTACATTAGCCTTAATCAGCCACATTTACTGGGTTTATGCCTGATATTTGGCATAGGTGTCATTACAAATCCTTACAACAACTTAAATAGTAAGTATTATTATTCCTGTTTTACAGAAAAATTCTCAAGGGCAGAAAAACTAAATCTTTCCTCTAGTGACACAGAATTGAAATATGAATTGCTCTCTTTTTTTAAAAAAAAAACTACAATGTTAGGACTGCCTTTGACACACTGTGCCTTCACAGATGTGTTATGAGAATATTTATTTATTATATTTATGGGATACAAGTGCAAATTTGCTCATTGTTATATTGCATTGTGCTAAAGTCAGGGCCTTCAGTACACAATTCCTAGTATGTAGTAGATAATAATTTTGTTTTGTTGTTAACATTTTTCTTTCTTATATCTAAAACAATCACATTTATGTATGGAAGCATGCACTATTTTAAGAATATATGTCTTTATATCTTTGAATCTGCCTTCCTAAGTGCCTTAAGTGACTTTACACGATATTGACCAATTTTCTAAAACCATGTGATTTTATGATGTTATCTTTTTACCTAAATTAGCTGCCAGCTAAGAAAATGCTTCCTATAATTTTTTTAAAGCACGTATACTTGTTAATCTCTTCAGTGTGTCTGTTGCCAGCTTCAATGTCCACATTAAAAACTAGTTGACATATTTTTACAGAATTTGTGGTTTCTACTAAACACCACTTTAAAAAATCTATCTGTAAATAGTTCAGTTATTCATCGATCTGTCCTTATACAGAGTCCATTACCTGACCATGTTTTGACCCTTAAAGAGATTTGCTTTGAAGATGAATACTAGGTGTCCATTTATGATTGGCTCAGCAATATAACAAAGTGCTACCCCTGGGAACATTCAGCCATTGACAATGACCTTCCAGATATCACTGCTTTTGCAAGTATTTTACCAGAATATTTGAACATGGATTTTACAAAGAAATCTTGAAGGATTTAGGTTAAATTACACCTAATATTTAATTATTATACCATCGGTATATAAAAAACTGTGAAAGCTCATCACTTCATTTATTACAGAAGATAGTTTGGGTTGTGTTCCCTAAGTTGCACTGCGTCCTTAATTTGAGAGCACAGAAATATTAGATTTATGCAGTAACGAAATTGATTGTGCTTCTCACGACAATTTTATTCTTTAAAAATTATATATATTTTTGATCTAAACAATAGTTTCACATGGTAACAAAGATGGAAATAATATACACTGGGGACTCTACAGAAGGGGGTGGGGATAGGAGGTTGATGAGGGCTGAAAAATTGTACCTGTTGGGTACAATGCTCACCATTTGGGTATTAGGTATACTGGAAGCTTGATTACTACCAGTATGCTATGTACCCACATAAAGAACAAGCATAAGCATCCCCTGAATCAGAAATAAATCAAATTAAAATTTGATTAAAATGTTAAAAAAGAGAGGGCCAGATGTGGTGCCTCATGCCTGTAATCCCAGCACTTTGGGAGGCTGAGGTGGGTGAGTCATGAGGTCAAGATTTTGAGACCAGCCTAACCAACATGGTAAATCCTTTCTCTAATAAAAATACAAAAATTAGCCAGGAATGGTGGTGCATGCCTGTAATCCCAGCTACTCAGGTGGCTGAGACACGACAATCCCTTGAACCCAGGAGTTGTATGCTGCAGTGAGTCTAGATCGCGCCACTGCTCTCTAGCCTGGTAACAGAACGAGACTCTATGTCAAAAAAAAAAAAAAAAAAAAAGAGAGAGAGAGAGAGAGAGATGAAAAGCAGACCCTAAGAATGCTTGCCCACTGAGAAAAAGGTAATGGTTTAGACCTAGGAATGAGAGAAAGTAGTAATCTGCAAGTCAATGAGAGAGGCCTTAGGAAAATCAAAGCTGCCAGCATCTTGATCTCAAATATCCAGATTTGGAAAATAAGAGAGATAAAGCTTCTGTTGTTTAACCAACACCCCCAAAATTTATAATTAATATTATTTGGATTGAAAAAAAAATTGTATACATTTATGGTGTGCAAGTTGATGTTTTGCTTATATATAGGTATGTTAGGTGTATATATATTTGTGTGTGTGTATGTATATATATATTTGTGGGTGGTGTGTGTGTATATATATATATACCTAACATAGCCATCTCCTTGATTATTTTCCTTTTTTTTTTTTTTTAGGATGAGGCACCTGAAACTGACTCTCATAGTTATTACAAATATACAATCCATTATTATTTTAACTCTAGTCACCCTGCTGTGCAATAGATCTCGAAGCCTATTCTTCATATCTGTCTTAAATGTTATATTATTTGATCAATAACTCCTCATTCCCTCCCTTCACTTCCCACCCCAGGCTCTGGTAACCATCATTTTACTCTCATTTTTATGAGGAAAAAATGTTTTTAAGTGGTATGGGTATTGATAAACAGGTGATGACAATACAAGCTTCTTTTATAGTATCAACTGCTAGAAAACTCAGAGTCAAAGTTTTAACTTATCTCTCAGATGCTATGTTTCTAAAGGAAGCTAAAAGAGAAATGGCCACAATAATACATGTCTTATATTTCTTTATCTTCTCAGCATTTTTTATCACTTTTTTATTTTAAATTGCATTGTGTTACTGTTTCCACCTTTTGTGGGCATACAGATTCCATTTCCTTCAAAAATGTATTAGCTAATAATTGCAGATTACTTCCTGAAAACACATGATGATAAATGCTGTACATATGAACATATTCAAACTTGTCAATTAATTATGGTGATGCTTTCTTTGAAGCAGATTCTGTTATTAAGATAAAACATACTGTTTGTGGTTCTAAAACTATCAAGTGATACCTCACTTATAGATACTTTAGTATTCACTATTAGAAAATCATGTTGCTTGCAAATAAGAAAGTTTTAATTCTTTATTCCCTATTTTGCTTTTATTTCATGACCTTACATTCTGCATTGTGTAAGATCTGTAGCATAATGTTGAATAGAAGTGATTAGGATGGGCATCTGTGCCTCATTCCTGATGGCAAGGGGAAGACATTGTCTTTCACTCTTAAATGTGATGATAGCTATGTTTTACAGAGATACCATTTAACAGGCTGAAAATTTTTATCAAAAGGTTGAATTTTTTAAATATTCTTTAAGTTCTGGAGTATATGTGCAGATCATGCAGGATTTTTACATAGGACTGTCACATAGGTATACACCCCCTGCTATCCCTCTGCTAGCCCCTGTGCCCCCCAAGAGTCCCCACTGTGTGATGTTCTCCTCCCAGTGTCCATGTGTTCTTATTGTTCAACACCCACTTATGAATAAGAACATGCAGTATTTGGTTTTTCTGTTCTTGTGTTGGTTTGCTGAGAATGATGGTTTCCAGCTTCATCCATGTCCCTGCAAAGGGCATGAGCTCTTCCTTTTTTTTGGCTGCATAGTGTTCCATGTTGTATATGTGCCACATTTTCTTAATCCAGTCTATCATTGATGGGCATTTGGGTTGGTTACAAGTCTTTGCTATTGTAAACAGTGCCACAATGAACATACAGGTGCATGTGTCTTTACAATAGAACAATATATAATCCTCTGGGTATATACCCAGTAATGGGATTGCTGGGTCAAAAGGTATTTCTATTTCTAGATCCTTGAGGAATCACCACACTGTTTTCCACAATGGTTGAACTAATTTAAAAGTGCTCCTATTTCTCCATATCTTCTCCAGCATCTGTTGTCTCCTGATATTTTAATGACTGCCATTCTAACTAGGGTGAGATGGCATATCAATGTGGTTTTGATTTGTATTTCTCTAATGACCAGTGATGATGAGCATTTTTTTTATGTTTGTTGGCTGCATAAATGTCTTCTTTTGAAAAGTGTCTGTTCATATCCTTTGACCATTTTTTTGATGGGATTGTTTGTTTTTTCTTGTAAATTTAAGTTTTTTGTAGATTCTGGATATTAGCCTTTTTTCAGATAGGTAGATTGCAAAAATTTTTTTGAAAAGCTTATCCGTCACAATCAAGTTGGCTTTATCCCAGGGATGCAAGGCTCATTCAACATACACAAATCTATATACATAATCCATCCCATAAACAGAACCAAAGACAAAAACCACGATTATCTCAATAGATGCAGAGAAGACCTTTGACAAAATTCAGTAGCACTTTATGCTTGAAACTCTCAATAAAATAGGTATCAATGGAACATATCTCAAAATAATAAAAGCTATTTATGCCAAACCCACAGCCAATATCATACTGAATGGGCAAAAGCTGGAAGCATTCCCATTGAAAACTGGCACTAGACAAAGGTGCCCTCTGTCACCACTCCTATTCAACATACTGCTGGAAGTTCTGGCCAGAGCAATCAGGCAGGAAAAATAAACAAAGGGTATTCAATTAGGAAAAGAGGAAGTTAAATTGTCTCTATTTGCAAATGACATGATTATATATTTAGAAGACTCCACTGTCTCAGCCCAAAATGGCCTTAAGATGGTAAGTAACTTCAGCAAAGTCTCAGGATACAAAATCAACGTGCAAAAATCACAAGCATTCCTATACATCAATAACAGACAAGCAGAGAGCCAAATCATGAGCTAACTCCCATTCACAATTGCTACAAAGATAATGAAATACCTAGGAATACAACTAACAGGGATGTGAAGGATCTCTTCAAGGAGAACTACAAACCACTACTCAAGAAAATAAGAGAGAAAACAAACAGATGGAAAAACATTCCAGGCTCATGGTTAGGAAGAATCAATATTGTGGAAATGGTTATACTGCCCAAAGTAATTTATAGATTCAGTTCTATCCCCATCAAGCTACCATTGACATTCTTCACAGAATTGGAAAAAAATACCTTAAACTTCATATAGAACCAAAAGGGAGCCTGAAGAGCCAAGACAATCCTAAGCAAACAAACAAAAAAAAGCTGGAGGCATCATGCTACCTGACTTCAAACTATGCTACAAGGCTACAGTAATCAAAACAGCATGGTACTGGTACCAAAACAGAGATATAGACCAATGGAACAGAACAGAGGCCTCTGAAGTAATGCCACACATCTACAACCATCTGATCTTTGACAAACCTGACAAAAACAAGCAATGGGGAAAGGATTCCCTGTTGTTAAACGGTGTTAGGAAAACCGGTTAGCCATGTGCAGAAAGCTGAAACTGGACCTGTTCCTTATACCTTATACAAGAATTAACTCCAGGTGGATTAAAGACTTAAACATAAGACCTAACACCATTAAAACCCTAGAAGAAAACCTAGGCAATACCATTCAGGACATAGGCATAGGCAAGGACTTCATGACTAAAACACCAAAAGCAATGGTAACAAAAGCCAAAATAGACAATTAGGATCTAATTAAACTCCAGAGCTTCTGCACAGCAAAAAAAATAATAATTAGAGTGAACCAGAAACCAACAGAATGGGAAGGCTGAATTTTTCTAAATTCTTTGTATATTGCTGTGAAGGCAATTATCTGGTTTTTCTTCTTTAGTCTGAGAATAGAGTCAAATATATTGGTTGATTTTTGGATACTGAAATAATCTGATGTTGCTGGAATATTTCTTACTTGGTCATAATTTATTAATCTTTTAATATAGTATGGGATTTGATATGCAAACTTTTTGTTAAGAACTTTTGTACATAGGTCTTGAGAAAATATTTTTCTTACTTAGTATTTTTGTAATATTTTAATCTATTTTAGGTTCAGTAACACTGGTCTCATAATAAACATTATGTGATATTCTTTTTCTTTGATTTTCTAGAAGTTTTATGTAGAATTGATATGTACTAATTACATATTTCATATAATTATCTATAAAGTCATGAGAGTGTGAAGTTCGTTCTAATGAAAGTTTTACTATGTTAGCAACTTATAAAATATATACAGGACTATTCAGTATGTCTAAATTTTCTTGAATAAGTTCTGGTAGATTTTTTCTTTCAAGGAATTTTTTCATTTTATTTAATTAACCAGATTTCTTGCTGTTGTGTAGCTATATATACATCTCCAGATTTCTTAGTGTTGATGTTCCCTATTTATTTTGTTTGTGTCTGTGTTGGGGGGTGTGTGTGTGTGTGTGTGTGTGTGTGTGTGTGTGTGTGTGTGCAGGATTTTCAGTAACAGCACCTGTGTATTCTTGATATTAGAAATTTGTTTTATGTTCTAATTTTGCAGGTTATTTCAAACAGTCGCTTCATAGATCTTCTCCACTGATTTCTGTATGCAAATATTTATGGCAAATATGTACATAATCACCTAAACTAGAAAAAAAGCAAATATTCATCAACAGTTGAATAAATAAACTAGTTGTAGAATGTTCAAACAATGAAATGGTAGTCAGTGATAACGATTTTCTTTTTTTCTGAGAAAAGGTTTTGCTCTGTCGCCTAGGCTGAAATGCAGTGGTGCAATTATGGCTTACTGCAGCCTCTAACTCCCAGCCTCAAACAATCCTAGCACCTTGACCTTTGAAAGTGCTGGGATTACAGGCATGAGCCACTGCACTCAGCCAGTAATGATTTTTGATACATGCAAAAACATGGATAAATTAAAATAGCTATGCTAAAAAACATACAAAAGAAGCACATTTGTAATGATTAAATTTGTTTTAAAAAATTCCAGTAAAGTCAAGCTAATCTGTAGTGGCAGAGGGAAAGTCACTGCTTTCCTGGAGATAAAAGGTAGGAAAACTTGGATTTAAAAAGAGGCACAAGATAATTTGGGGGTTGACTACTATGTTAATGTATGGATTATGGCAGTATTAATAGGTTCTTAGATATATATATTTATGAAAACTCATCAAATTGTGTATTTTCTATGTAGTTTATTGTGCCATAATTAAGCTGTAAAAATAGCCAAATAAAACAATTTCATATGGATCAACCTAATATCATCTCCATTTTACAAATAAAGAACCCAACGGACAAAGATTTAAAATAGACACATAGAGGCAAAAGCTTGTAAGTTAGAGGGACAAAACTTGAAGCCATAGAATATATATTCAGAGAATCAACATGTAAGCACTATTTTATACTGCGTTTTTAAGTGGTGGTGTTTTTTTAATTACGTTTATCTCACCTTCCTTCTCTCTTTCAGCTTTATATATATTTACCAGCATTCAAAATAAATATATTTGCTTATATTTAAATCAATATTTTAATTCTATTTTTATTAATTGGTACTATTGAACCGTATTACTTTCAATGTACTGAAAGTATCTTATAGATAAAATAATTTTTCTAAGTTTATTTAAGTACATTAATTGCAAGTAAACTCACAAATCGACATCTTTATCTGTGGAACAAAATGCAACTGTTTCATCTCACTTTATAGGTGATATATCTAAGGGGAAATTCTCATCAGAAGGGCAAGCACATATTACCATGAATACTTTCTCATATATATGATTCATATATAGCAAGAGAAGGGACTCCATGCTATTCTCATGTGTGCCCCCAAGGCTGGGGTCTATCCATCTTGTAATATTTATTCCACTCTGACGTATTAGACTATTTCTTATATTATTAGATAGGACTCTATTAAGAAGAGTTATTACATTGACCTTGTTTCCCCAGAGCAAAAACGTAAGAAGTGTTCAGTAATAATTTGTACAACTCATTAATGTAAAAGATGCATATTTAAGAAAAGCCAGGTAGATGCAAAGTAAAGGTTACTAGGTCAAGTCAATAACCTGCGTTAGTTGGAATATAAGAGCTATCAGAAACTAATTTTAATTTCAGTAGATGAAATGAACAGGTTGAACAGCATGATGGAGCTGCATACTGGGGAGGTATTTGTTCTTTCTCTCAAGTAAAACAGCAACAAAAGAAAAATAGGAAAAATTTTCAAAGAACAATCTTATTATGAATTCACTGTGCCACACGTATCCGCATTCTACATATAGTGGTCCTAAAAATGTACTCCAAAAATTATATAGAATTTTAAAGCAGTAATATGAAGGTTTTTATGCATCATCATACCACAACTTTTACACATATAAGTAACTTGGGAAATTCTGTGTAACACTTCAAATATCTAATATATCTAATATAAAACAATTAGAAAAATTGTGAGATAAATTCAGATTTCCCAAGATCAATATATAGCTATATCACTAGATTTAAAAGTCTTATATAGCACCATAGTATGAAGGAAGTGCAATAAAAATCTTTAATTTTTTATTAATTTTATTCAAAAGCAAAAGTATGATTCTTTAAAATTTGGAAATTTCCATGTTTTGTGATTAATAATCTGCAACTATTCTCATAATTGTATTTTTTTCCTTTTTTAATTCAACTTAATCTTATTTTTTTCCTCATTTTATCTTTCTTAAGAATTAACACTCAGTCCTTAATGGGACACAAAAAGCTCCAAAATACTCTGCTTGTGAAACTTCAAAATTATTCAATGTAATTTCAATTATGATTACCTGGCATAGGTAAAATATTCATTGTGAAGGGAATGTTGTAATTCAATTAACCCATCTAAACAACTATTTTTGAGTCAGGTATTTACCTGTAACCCTGTACTTCTATTTCTAAAACCTAGTCACCCAGCAAAATATTCCACCCAGAAAAATATTCCTAAGTATTTTTAGCAATTTTCAATAGGTATGTGAGAAGAAACTCCAAACACCACATCTTCAATCTGTTGCTTACTCTCTATTTTCAGGTGAGTTTTAATTATGTATAAGTGATTATAATTATATCTTTATTATAAATGTAACATATTTATAAAATTATATAAAGAATAATAGTATAGTAAATGTTAAACTTGAAAGTGAGGAGAAAAAATAATCTCTTGGAAATTTTCAGATACGTTATTTGAGAATGATTTTTATAAGTAATAGCCCTCTAAGTCCAAAGCAGACAGAAAATAGGAAGATTGTGGGGAAATAGAAAATATACTGATAGCTCTTTGAGGAGAGCTCTTGCAATCTGTGAGAACCATCAAGAGATGGGAAAGGCTGTCTCCTTCACTCCAAACCTAGAAGGGTAGTTGAAGTGATTTCCTCCTAATTCTCTAAGAGTATAGACAGCCTTAGAGGTGACTGCATAAGGGTATGCCTGTACTTCTGACATTCATCTGGAAATATCAGTATAAACCAGGTGTCAGCCACACAAGTGAGAAAGCAGCAGTGTGTACAGTCCATCAATGCTGACTAGAAGAGTGGAGAAACACCAGTATAGAGAAACTAATGTGATGCAGAATTCCTAAGAGCTGTGACAATTTGGAACTGCCTAGGTCACAGAAACTGTACAAGAGAGGTGACTAGCAGGGAACTTTTGAACATGCCCCCAAAAGAATCCCTAACAGAGTCAGCTTTAAGCAACCATCAATTTCAGGGAGGGAGAAGCTAGCTCCCAATAATACATTATTTCTCCTTACCAAATCTCTTAATTCCCTCTCCACATTCCCAGGACTGAGTAATAAGATTACAGAGTGAGAGAGGGAGAGAAAAGAGAAATAGCACAATGAGGAGAAAAAGAGGAAAATCCAGCCTTAGGTGTCATGCCAATGAAAGCTTCTCTCAATAGCAGGAATGAGATGGTGGAGAGGAGGTTTGCCATTAAATCAGTCTCAGAGTTATGATTTAGGACTCAAGTTATTAGTCTGGTCTCATACTTGGTAGTCAAAATTTCATTTTCTTAACAGATTATGTTAATAATTTTTAGAAAAAGTATTGCATTGGTTTGGATATTCAAGGAAGTGGTACCTTTGCCTGATGGGATTAGATATGCAAGAAAGTTATTAGAGCAATTCTCAATGGAAAAAAAAAAAAGAGAGAGAGAGAGAAAACCAGAGAATTCAGGGGCAGCCTTCAGAGCACTAAAGCAGGCCCTATTTCTGTCTCTCTGAAGGAGATGGGGTAGTTGAGACATATTGGAGAGATGTGTATCAGACTGCAAACACCTCTAAGAAACTTTTCTCTTGGCAGGTATAAAGTCTTTGAGTCAAAGTTGTCTATCAGAGGAACTTCATATGTTAATAAACACAAATGGCCCTTTCAAGTATCCCTGATGTGCTCTGATATTGACTGTGAGCAGCCCATGAGATTCAGTGATGAACCTAAATGAACTACAGCTTTGGCCATTAAAATATTAAGCTGTCTGCCACAGTAAGAGATATGAATGACACATTTTTATGACTAACAGTCATACATTTGCTTGAGTTTTCACATAGGACACAGGAAATGACTCACACTAAGTAGGTATTAAAAGAATGATTGCCGATAAAACTAATGAAGTATTTTTATTGTATTAGAAGTCATGTTTAATTCAAATACCTGTAGCCTAGAGACCTCCAGGTCCCCAAGCAAGCTGTGGTCACTATTATATTTAACAGAAAAGTGAAGTGACTCAAGACCCATTCCACATCCTAGCTATGTGCTATTAGCTCCAACCTGTTGCCCTCATCTCCCACCATTGCAGTAAAGGTCAATTTCCTTGGTTAATTTTACGAAAATGAGTTAGCTGCATATGTATCCCTGAGTCTCATATACTGATTTTAAGGGATCATTTGGCTTTCATTTGTGGTTTTTGCTTCTTGGGATTCCTAGGACATAATAATTTATAATAATTTTTCAGAGCAATTTATTAATAAAAGTTTGAAAATAATTAATGTTAATGCAATAAAAATAATTAAGTCAATGCAATAACTTAAATTTCAACTATCTCTAAATTAGTAGATATATTTGGAAAACTTGGTCATAACTAGATAACTAAACTATTTGTTTGCCACAGTACTGCTATGACTTGATGGAGGGACATGCAATAATTATTTTTCTCTACCTCATCCCATTGGCATAAAATTACTGGATCTAGAACACAGGTTATAGAACAAAGTAAAAGTTTTTTTACTTAATATTCTTTTTATTTCCTTCTTTCTAGATTGACCTCTCTGTTTACTTTCTTCAAGCTTCCCTCTGCTTTACAATTAGGAGTCAGAAATGAACACTTGATCTACAAGAATCTAAAAGGTCTTATAATCTCAACTCATTAATTTTCAAACTGGATAATCTTCTAAGTAATAGATGTCATTTTCTCTAATTTGAAATAGTCTTTTGAGCTAAAGACAAAGTTCAGCTACATGAGAGGATGAGCATGTATTTTAACTTGTAACATCTCACAGCAAAAACCAACCTTATAAGTTAGAGGGATATAAATGAACATTGTACAACTCTCCAGCAATGATTTTGTTTGCTCACCTATACTGGCTAGTGTAGGATGATCTTTAACATATACAATTTTACTTTATTCATACATTTTTATAATACTGTGATTGAACTTATACAGAAAAGGTCTGGATCTAAATACTGTCACAGGATCCTTGCAGGGTATCACTTCTCCAGCTGGAAATGTCTCTGGCCAGTGGTACCGTCACCCAAGTTTTGCTTGGGCCCTTGGGCTCAAGTGGCCTGGCAGGCTGCACCCAGCTTGCATACAGCCTGGATCCTATGCCTGCCAAGTTCGAGTGGAGTGGCAACGGGGGTGTGAGTAAGTGAGCATAGGGTCTAGCTACTCTGTACAGCCAGGCATGCTGGCTGCAGTGGGGCAGGCAGCTCTGGGTGCCAGCATGGGGGCTAGTTCCCTGTGAGGCTGCAGCTGGACCAGTATTACTACAAGCAGCTTCCACAAGTTGCACTAGCAAACGTGGTGGCTCTGGAAGCTTGGAAACACCAGAAACTGCAGAGCCCCAGAGAGGGTATCACAGCACTGGCTTGGGGAGCTCCTAGGTCTGGGGTCTCCACAGGGCTGCAGCTATTCTCTCCTTTTCTCTCTTTCTTGTCACCTGTAACATGGTGAGAAGGACATGCTTTAGTCCTGTTTGTGTTACAGCTCTATTATCCCTGCCATTCGGCAGGTCCCGAGTTCTTGCCTAAGTGGAGAGTGAGCAAAGTGAAGAGGAACTTTATTTAGGTAGCTCCTCTCTGCAGGCAGAGTGTCCCGGTGAGCAGTCAGCTCTCAGCAGGTAGGAGGCCATGGAGTGGATAGCTCCCCTTCACAGCTGATAGACCTGTTGTTTGCTTAGTTCTCAGTAGGGAGGAGACCCTGGAGTGGGTAGCTCCTCTCTGCAGCCAGGACATTCTGTCATCTGGCTGAGTCCAGGCTTTTATGAACTTCAGAGGAAGGAAGTTTGTGATAATTGATCCATAGGCAGCCATAGGTGGACCCAGAAAGAGCACCACAAGTTCCCACTCCAGTCCATGGGACCTGCAGCCCAGCCCCTAGACTTTAGGCTGTCCCCCTCTTGAAGGTGGGGCTTCACTGGGGACCCATCCTCTTCCACAAGAAACCTGTCTGCCTTCTGCCACTGTTCATGACACCCAGGTAATATATGCTGAGGAGTACCTACACACCAGCAGCAAGCTTATCTCAGTGCCACCTTAGCCTCCCTCCTATGTTTGTTGGCACTCAATGTAGGGAGGGGGTCAAGGTGGCAGGGGGCTAGCATGTCAGCACTTCCCCAAGCATACATACACCCAGCTGAGTTGCAACAGCACCCAAGCTTGGTTTCAGCTTTTCTCTGAGATCAGAGCAGGTGCTGAGAGCCAAGAGAGGCCAGGCAGCAGGAGCAAGCACTTCTGAGTCTGCAGAGGCAGGGGTTCCTCCTGGATCCCCAAGAGGGCAGAGATGCCTGGGTCCACAATCGCAGCTTGGGTGGCTGCAGCTGTGCCTGGGAGGGTAGGAATCCTGCCTGCTCCCATCTCCTGCCAGCTCCATGGAGCATGTAGTCCTAGTATCAGCTCCCCTACTGCAGGTGGCACCATGGCAGCAGCCACTCCAGACGGGCCACCGCTGGCAAGCAAAAACCAAGTAACACTACTTTTATTCTCTTATGCTTACATTTGATGTAGGGACAAAATAAATTATTAAATTACATAAACAAAATTATGAAAAGAGATGTTATATATAATTTGTGCACATACATATATACATGTATTTATCTACACACATATATGTAAACTACTAATCTTTTGGGTTTTGGAAAAGAAAACTTTAACGTTGGATAGAAAGGTGTCACTGAAGAAAGTAGAAAACATTTACATGATAATTAGGAATGTCAGTTTTACTATCAGGATAGATTTTGAATATATATAACTTTTAAATTAAAATATTTTTTGAAAACATACTTTTCTTCCTTGGAAAGCAAAGCTCATTAAAGAAAAATTAATTATTGATATATTATTTGGTATAAAATACAGAGTCTTCTGTAAGGACTGTTGAACAAAGACAATATTCATCACTAAAAAGCAGTAGTCTAGGTTAAGTCAATAGGAACTGTTTAATTAGAGACTGTAATACTTATTTCTTGAGTTTCTAAAGTTTTGAGTGCAAAGAAAGCTCTTCGCTCTATTTTTTAAAGTTTTCAGTTTTAAACTAAGTTTTCATAAAACTTAGGGTAGATTAAAAAACGGACTTCTTATGTCAAAGGTGATATGTAAAATTTAACTTGCATATTTTATTTGTAGGTTACAAGAGTTCTCAATTTAAAACTAAAGATTTTGCCTATATTTAATAAAAATTGTGTCCAAATGTATTGATTCTAAGGGCATAAAATAATTTTCTTTCTTTAAAAGTTTTCTCTACTTTTTAGAAATAGGAGGTACATGTGCCAGTTTGTTCCATAAGTATATCACACTCAGATGGTCAGCATAGAACCCAGTGTAAAGTTCTCAACCCATTCCTTCATTGTTCCCCTTTCTAGTAGTTTGCAGGATCTATTGTTCCCATGTTCATGACCCTGGGTTCTCAATTGAGAACTTGTAGTATTTGGTTTTCTGTTCCTGTGTTAATTAATTTACTTAGAATTATAGACTCCAGCTTCATACATGCTGCAAAGGACATAATTTCATAATTTTTTTTATGGCTGGAAATTATCCTATGGTGTACACATATCATATTTTTTTAATCCAGTCCACCATTGACAGGCACTTGTGTTGATTCCATCACCCTGCTATTATGAATAGTGCTGCAATAAACACACAAGTGTATGTATCTTTTTGGTTTAATACTTTATTTTGCTTTGGGTATGTACCCAGTAATTGAATTATTTCTGAGCTTTCTATTCTATTGATTGGCCTATGTGTCTGTTTTTGTATCAGTACCATGCTATTCTGGTTATTATAGCCTTGAAATATAGTTTGAAGTCAGATAATGTGATGCCTCCAATTATGTTCTTTTTGCTTGGGATTGCTTTGGCTATTTGGACTTTTTTTTGTTCCATATGAATTTTAGAATATTTTTTCTAATTTTATGAAGAATGGCATTTGTAGTTTGATAGCAATAGCATTGAATCTGCAACTTGTTTTAAGCAAATACAAGATGACTTTAACTCATCTAGTCAATCTCTTAAGTGTGTTTAAATTTATGCTAGGAGACCTTGGAAGTAAATAAATAACATTGTAAAACATTTACTTTTTTATGGGAAAAAAATTACATTCCATTTTTGGCATAATCTTAAATACTGTGACAATAAATGCAAATTTACTGAGAAATTTAAAGATATACTTACAATATATTTTGGTACATAACAAGACTCAAAGCATAATGATATATGGTGACATTGATTCTGGCAATTAATATGTCACTCAGATTGATTACTAATGTAAACAAATGAAAACTTTCTTTTTCTTACATTCACAAAGACATTTTCATGCAGAGATGGAGAGGCCACTTATGCACATTTCTCAATGTGATTAATATACATTTACTAAAAACACTAAACTTTCCACTGAACATGTTAACACTTTTAGGGACTGTATAATTCCTATTATGCCGTGGAAGAGTTAAAATGAGTGCATCAGCCTTCAAATAACTCAATTTGTAATTAAAGCACCAGAATTCCTGCCACAATTCTTTACCCATTTTCAATTTTAGAAATTTATAATTTTTCCTATAATAACTGTTTGGAAAGTATAATATCAGTGAAAACAGTGCTCCAGAGTTGAAGAAGACATAGTCCTTAAGTTCTTGTTTAAAAAAATAGAAAATGGATACCAAGAAGTTTAATAGTAAGAGTTCCCTCAATGTTGTACCTAAGAAAACTATAATGATAATGTAAGAACGGAAAAGATTGAATTTTTCTGAATACAGAAAATTTATTCTGGTCTCTTTTGGTGAAAGTGAAGTGTCAGAAATCTAACTAACCTAAAGTATAAGCAGGGAAAAATAAACTTTTGGCTCATATACCCAAAAAAGGAAAAAACAAAAAAAAATTAGACTAACTCTTGGCATGGATGGATCAAGAAACAATGGAAATTATTAAAGATTCTATCTTAGCTCAGATTTCTTCTTTGCTTATTGTCAAGCAGCCTATTGCCATGTAATAGAATAGGTGGATCTTAAAGCTTGCTATCTCAGAGAATTAAGTTTGAAAAATCTACATTGCAAAGCGTATGTGAAAGATGTGGGGAGCACTTGAGCAGAACTGGTATGCATGTAGTCAGATGGGTAATATCACAGTGGTGAAGTCAAATTTTGGAGTCAAATTTGGAACTAGAAAGATTGCTTGAGGAGGTCAGTCTTTTGCTATGATTTAAGGGTTCTGTGAACACTGAAGTCCAGCAAGAGAGATTATGTTTATTTCTATAAGAATATTCTGTGAGCTTCTGAAACATTATATCTTCCTAGAACTTCCACAGACTTTCACCACCACATGTACCTACACACCAGTATTTAAATCATTCCACTCAGGATATGAATACAGAGATAGATTATTTCTCCCATCTAAAAAAAAATATTTTCAACACATCTCTTTCTTCAAATCAAATAGGAGGGTAAAGAGGAGAGGGATCTGAAAGAGGTTGGTCTATAAGTACAAAGTTACAGTTAGAAGAAAATAATAAATTTTGGTGTTCTATTACATAGTAGAATGACTATAGCAAATGATGTTGTGTATATTTCAAGATAGCAAGAAGATTTTGAATGTTGTCACCACAAAAAAATAAAAATGTTTACAGTGAAGGATAGGGTAATTATGCCAATTAGATGATTATCAGACAGTCAGGTGAGAGCGGCTTCTCGCAAAGAACTCCAACAGACCTGCACACTGGGTTAGAACCATAGAGGTCTGCAGCCTTTGCATGGGGAAAGAGTCTGACCCCTCCTTTTCCTGTGTGGAAACGGAGTTCAATCACCCCATCAGGAAGCACTCTAGCAGGCACTCTGGCCTTCCAAGAGGCCCTGAATTCCCCCTTTTCTTCCTTTTTACCCAATAAACCCTGCTTCACTCACCCTTCACACCATTTGTGAATCTAAATTTTTGTGGCTGTAGGATGGAAAAGAACCGTATCTTTATCAGAATTAAGGAAAAATCCTGCAACATTTTTGGTATGCAATGTGGGGGCTCGAGAAGCAGTGAGTGAAATTAGAACTTAAAACCTCTCACTGTGGTTTCTAAGGCTTTCACACCCAGACTTCTGAACTTTCAGGAAACTCTCTGTTAACCGCCGTTGCTCCCAGGGGTTGTGGGGGCCTCTTCATGGCCTATTTCTTCCTTTTCCAAAATGGACTCTGCAGGGGCTTGGATGCATGGCCCAAGACGCTGCTAGCTGCTAGCTGGCATTTTCCACCACTAGCCGCTGGAGCCTTCCCTTTCCCCAGCCAATAGATTAAGCTCCATTGAACAGTAATTGAACTAACCTCCCTGGTGGAGAAACCATTTACCTAAGAATAAGGGTTCTTTCACAGCCATAAGTAAACTATTTTTTCCATCTCCTTCTCTACCTCATAAGCAGTTAACTTTTAAAGTTCCCCTTCAAACCCTCGCTTTACTAGGCCATGTCCCCCAACTATCACTGTTCATATTTTCTGTACAATTTTAATTGCTAAAAAGGATTCGAAGTGCTAGTTTTGGGCTGTGGCTGATCTGGTGCACTTTGCCTGTCTGTATGGTATGTGCTGCAAGTTTCCATCTTGCTTCATATCTTGGGGGCGTGGCCATAACCACTTGGCAAGGCTTTGTTTAGCTATCCTGCCTTAGGAGATGAGACTTCTCTGGTGCCATATCTGCTTGTTTGCCTAGCTCTGCCTCTTAAAGGACCCCACCCAGCAACTGGATTTTCATCTGCCTGTCTGTATATGTACTATGTGTGATGCCTGTAAAAGGAGCTCTAGTAATTTGGCCAAAAAAAAAACAAGCTAATATTTTTTAAAGGGAATATAAAATCTTTGATATCTTTCAGTTCACATGACTTTAGTCTTTAAGAAACAAAAACAGCCCTAAATACTGTTGGTAAAATGCATATCAGTTGCAAGGTTTGCTACGTGTTTTCAGGATACAAACTGCTTTTTGGGTTTTGAGAACTATTTGACTTGCCAGCTTCATGACTGGTAAGGCCTGGGGACATACAGAACTAACCACATCCTTAACTAAAAAGGCAAAACTTGGCTGCAATTAGTGCACAATTAAAGCAACTTACCAAGTTTTACCTTAAATCTAAAAAATGCTAGGAGTTCATTGAAACTACTAGAAATATATTTACATGCAAGATGTGTGTTAGAAGTAGAATTCTCAGTGCTGCAAAGTAGAACCAACACTCAGGCAAAAGTTTTCTCAGCAAGGCAATTTACATCTATAGGAGGGCATCTGCCGCATGCAAGACAGAGATTAGGGAGAGCACTCAGAACACAGGAGGGCAGGAGATTTTATACATAATGCACACCCTGTTCCTGTGTCCTCTCACTGTGGGCTGGGGTCAGACCACACAATCTAGGCTAATTCCAATTGGTTACTGTTGACGTCATCAAAGGAGGCAAGGGTGAGATTTTGATGGAAAGGACAGGTACGTAGGTGATGGGAAATGCTGGGGAATGTTTGGTCAGATAGAAAGGGCTGCTAGATGAATGGGTAAGATTACTTTTTAGAATAAAACAAAGTACCAGAAACCAAAAGCCCTTTGAAGAGGAACTATTTGTTCTTAAAACATGTGTAAGAACAGTAAAATGTGTTTTTAGTAAAAGGTTATAAGGCATGGAAATATAAAGTTTTGCCTAAGATTAAAGGATTATTTTGAGTTAAATTAGGAAAAAGCTGAAGGTTCAAAGAAGTGGTGAGAAAATTGTGGAAATTAATCTTGCAGAAGAGGTGGTCTGTGTGAACATGTTAACTAAATTTGAAGAAAAAAGTATTATATGGTTTTTCTGTACATTGAACATAGAAATCAAAGCATAACAAGGTCTTCCTAAAGTCCTAAACTGGTCTTTGGGAAAATTGTAAAAGGTTATAAAAGGTTTTTCTTCTTTAAAATTTCTGAGTCATCATTTTGACAAAATAAATAACTTATGATAATCTGGAATTCTGTTCTATAATATCATGTTTTAAACTTTGAACATTTAACAGACTTCCCAAAATCAAACTTAAGTTTCAAAATTTTCTTCCCTGTTACCTGCCTTTTTGGATACCTCAGAGGACCCCGAAGTGTCCAGAAAACAGAGATAAACAGGATTAATTGACATGTTTAGGTATATGAGATTGGCAAAATAATGATCAATCTTCTTTAGCTTATATTTTTATGAATAATGCTAATATGTTTTTCAAAATTATAAGGGCTTACTAAAATTCTAATGCCTAAGTATATGCTATCAATCATAATTAAGGTTTCCATGTTAAGTTATTTTAAACCACAGATATCCAAACTACTCTGTCAATAGTGTTTCTGTTTGTAACTGTAATCCTGGACATTTTGCTATTCACAGACAATAGTTTTCTTGTTTAAATTCTTTCAAGAGATGGTTTACAATAAGCTACAGTACTGTAACAGGTGCTCTCAAAAACAGGATTCTGATAATTTTGAAGACTGTAACATTGGAATAAAGAAAAATATGCAGGACTCATGAAGAGCTGAAATGTTCACAAATATCATGCAAAACCAGAATTAACTAAATGGACTGACCTTAGAAAGCTAAAGGAAACTTTTTGACTTTTTGCTTAGGATATTTCTGATCTTTGTTTTGTTTTTCAGAGTCAAGGAAATTTGTTTTGAACTATTTATAGCCTTTAATAATTGAATAAGGTATATTTCTATGAACAAAATTTGCAGCATATTTGTTTCTCTCTGCCTTGTTCCTCTAGAATTTGGAAACTGTGAGTATTCTCTGCTTCTGCCTCTCTGTCTCTCCAATTCTGAGGAACAGCAGTTTGTCCTGTAACTTCATTTCTCTTATGGATCTAAGAAAAGTTATTTTTCAGTTTGTTCAACTTTTTGCTTATTAGTTTGAAGTGTCAATTTTCAAGCTCCTTACATTAGAAAACAGAAATCAGAATATAAACTGAGTTTTAATTCCAACTATTCTATTGTTTCAGTTCTAATTGGTTATTTTTTCTATCTATTCTGTATTTCGTAAATAGTGTCTTCCTTCTTTCTCATGATTTTGTACTATTTGTATTGATTAAAGTATTTCACCTATTTGTTTTACATTCTATACAAAATAAAGTATATTTCATTATTTTCTGACATGCCAAAATTCTACTTCTGTGGCATAAGGAAGAGGGCTAAAATTTTGCTCTCTCTCTCTCTCTTTCATGATCCTATATTTGCATGGACTTCTTCTTTGGAAATTCGTGAGTGTTGTGTTCATCATTTCTTCCTCCAGAGAATATTTGCTTTTGCTTTTATCAGACACTCTGGTGAATTAACAACAAAGGCTGATCTAAATTAGTTTCTTAGTTTGGGGTTTCTTGGGTCAGGTAGTTAGTATAAATTTAAAAATTGCCAGCTATGCTAAAAGGAGGTTTGCCATTTAAAAAGTCAGGAGATACTATTTATTTTTATCCTTATAAGTTAAACAGAGGCTGTCCCTGCCATCTGCCATTAGTAGAGGGAATGTTTTTTCTAGACCTTTAACCAGGCTTGTAAACATTTAAACGTCTCAGATTTTTGCAGGAATCTCTATATTGATACTTTTCAAGAACGTAAAGTGTGTCTTCTATCCCAAATGTCTTGATTAAAGAGATTAATACTCACTAGGAAGGCATATTTACATTTCCAGTTTCTTTTTATCACTCTAGAATCTTAGAGTTAGTGTGAAATTACCATAGAATTCTTAAAATTTCTGTAATAATTTTTCATATTACTTTCTGAGCCTACCTATGCATTTGAAATGTTAGTTCTATGCAATTCAGAGTTTTTAGTGTTTGAAACTGCCTTTGCAAAAATTAAAACAGTGGAAGAATTATGACAGTAAAAGAGGTAAGACCTCACCGGCTTCATCTCGCTTCTAACCTCCAAGCTGTTCTTGTTCATGACTAAGTGCAGGCTGAACTAACTTTGGGAGGAACTTATAGTTTCACTCTGAAACAAGATGATAGCAGCTCTTTCCAGAAACATACCCCTTCTGGCCTGGGGACTAGACTGCCTTTGTAGGACTAACAAATTAGCCACAAATTAGAAATTATAGTTTAGGAGTCCTGCAGCTAGAGATCACAAGATTCTAAACCTCGCAGTTGCTCCTAGGGAAAATACCACTATTGTAAAACCTGAGATTGGTGCTTGAGGTATTTTTCAGACCTTGCATTTGATGTATTAAGCAGTGCCACCCAGACTGATAAACTGGCTCATTTGGTCTTGTGACCCCCATTCAGGAACTGACTCAGCACAAGAGGACGGCTTTGATTCTCTATAATTGCATCTTGCACCTGACCAATCAGCTCTCCTCAGTTCCTGGCTTCCTACCTACTAAACTAACCTTTAAAGAACCCAGTCTGAATTTTTGGGGAGGCCGATTGGAGTAATAACAAAACTCCAGTCGTGCATTCACTCAGCTCTACATGAATTAAACTGTTCTGCAATTCCTGTCTTGATAAATCAGCTCTATCAGGGCAAAATGAACCTGTTGCATGGTTATATTATTTTTAGTTGATTTTTTAAAAGCCATTCTAGGAAATATAGCCTGCTAGACTGTAAGAAACAAAAGTGGCTAAGATATTATTTGTTAATTATTAGATTACCTTTTTTCTTTTACTTGTCTGAAGGTGACTGATGGCAATGGCAAAATTTGTAATGCTGCTAATTTATCTCCAAAAATTTGTTCATCACATCAGAAATATCTTTTCTCCTGATATAACAATGTGCACTGATTATTTGTTATTTAACTCCAAGTTAAGAAATAATCTTCATAGTTTATTAGTATTAGGTTGGATTTACAAATTATAAAAAAATATATTTTTTGCTTAGACTGGAAAGACTGTATAAGAAGCATACTTTGTATGTAGCTACTGCAAATATATTTATTCATACTTATTCTAGATACTGATAATTATGCCAATCAGAGTCCCAGCCAAAGAGCCAGATTGGATATGTAGATAGAAAATGCATGACCTAAAAGAATGTCTAGAAGCAGTAAAGGAATGCTCCAACTAGGTCACACGCAGATTTGGTAAGCACAGATGCTAGCTTCATCAATGTGGAACTAGCTGGCAAATGTGAGTCAATCCAGAATGGATAAATACACACATGGGATTGAATTTTAATGTGAGCACAGTTAACTAAAATGTTTCAAGTAGAAGAATGCACAGTGGAGATTCCAACAGTGAGGGACTAAAGAAAAAATATAAATTTAAAAAAAGGGAGCATAGCAGAAAAATAGAAGAATAAGAGTATTTACATATAATAATCTCTCCCAAATCTATTTAGGTGTGCATTAATTGCAACTGTCTTGTATCCATAGGTGCTTTACCTATGAAACTTAAAAATTCACATGAAACCTCTATTATCATTTCTGTGCCTTACTTGCCTGGAATGGATTTGGTGAAGTGGCACTGAGAGTTCTCTGCTTATCGATAGAAGCCATCTTAATTCACTCTGGATACACTGCAAAGAACAGATGCAAAATGTGAGACCCTATATTTATTTCACTTTGCTAGTCATGCAGTGCTTTTGTGATTTTGTGGTTGTTTTGCTTTTTCTCTGCTGTTGTTCACATAATTTGTGAACAGTGAGTAAGTCAAAAACTGATTATAAAAGAACATCTTTAGTCTTTTTTAATAAATTTTTTTTTACTTTTTGAAATATTAAAAAGTTCTCTCAGTTTAATATAATGTTTTTAAAAATGTTTAAGAGTAAAATGACAATTTTATTAAATGGAAGCATAAAAAATGATGCTGAGAGCTTATAAAAGCATTAATTTAAAAGATACAACTAACCAGATTTATTAATACTTGATATCAATTTTATCTAACACATTTATATGTTTAAGTCAGTCTTTTTTAAAATCACACTTAAGGTTAAAAGAAGCCATCACAAAATATGGGTATATGTGAATATGAGTATATATTATGGATGAAAAAAATTATCAAAATATTTTAAAAGTTATTTTAAAATTATTTTTAAATATTAAGGTATAGATTTACTATTATTCAGTAGGTCACAAATCACATCTAACTCATTTACATATGCTTCAATTACTATAATTGATGATAAAATTACCTTCAATTAAATTAAGCAACACTTTAAAATTTTATATGTGTAATTATCATTTATTTACCAATCATTATAAACATAGGCTTAAATAGTTTGTCTTATGAAAAAAATTTTTGACTGTTATAATAATTTTAAACAACACAGAATCCATCAATGAAAACAATTTAAGTTAACACTTTTCTGAATCATTTGTTACCTACCTAAGAACACAAAGCCAGGTCTTTACTAATTTTAAAATACTAAAATGAAAACACATTTATTCAAATGACTAACAAAAGAAACTCAGCATGATTATTTCAGAATACACAATAGCTAAGTAGTAATTTACGTTACAGATGTAATACTTATGAAGCTGTCGGCTTATTCTGTCAGAGAATAAAAGGATAATGGCTATCAAAAATTCCTTCTACATTTCATTATATTCTAATTTCAAATATTTCAAACACTTTACACACTGTTAAATCCACTGGTTCATTCACTAAATTCTCTAACTTTTAAGCTCACAGAAGTAATTATTTTTGTTCATGCTCATGCCAAATTTTTTAATATTTTTATTTGTAATTGTTTATTTAAATTGACCCTACACCCTTCTATCTTAAAATACAGTGTTAATGTAAGTCAGTAAGTACTAATTATGAGGAATAAATAATGAACTCTTTGTGGATCATCAGAGTAGTAAAGTGGATGTATATATTTTTAAAAAAGAAAATAGAAAAGAATAAAATTAAAAAAGTCAGTTTCAATGTCATCAGGAAACTGAAATGTCCACTAGTCCATTTCTGCTGATTTGTAGATCCTCACAGTTTATAAGTGATATATTCATAAAATAAACATATTCTGGGGAGTAACTCTACAAACCAGAAATCTCAAACTAATAGTTTTTGAGCTAGATTTTTCTACAGTCATGTTCTAATCAAAGTGAAAAGTAAATGTGTCTTTGTAACATTCAACCTCATTAACAGACCCTACTGCTCACTATAATCTTACATCCTTCCTCCTCACACATTTTTATGTTACTGTCTACTGTCTATAAGAATATGGGTTTGAAACCTCTGCAAACCATATCAATTAATTGAAAAGAAACCAGATCATGTATGTGCTATCACTTTCTTACCTTATAATCGTAGACCCCGCTGATAGTTACCATGACAATAATTTTACTTACATTGTGTTTAACTTTGACAAGCTCTAAGGTGTTTTTATTTAAATCTCTCATTAGTTTTTTTTTTTTTTTACAACAGTTGTGCATACAAGGTGTTATAAATGCTTATTTTTCAGATTAAGTAGGAAAGATTGGAGAAATTATATAGCATTTCCAAGGACACACAGTTAAATTTCAGGGACTTTGGCTTTTCCACAGAATAAACAAGAGACTGAAGACACAATACTCAGAATTATTAACATTAGACAGAATATAATCTTTTGAAAACTGTGCTAAAAATGATCCTTTCCAACTACTATTTATATAACTAACCCTTCAGTTCTTTACAGAGGGACTAAGTAGCTGGTATTATTGCTTACAAAAGTGTCTTGAACTTGTTGATGCTTAAGTTGAAAAACTAAGTTTATATTTTAAAATTGTATCTTTTAATTCATTTTTTTCCACAACCATTTAGAAGTCCTCTCATGCATTTAAGTAAGACAATTTGTCAGCACTTTAAAACAATATAAATAGAAAGATTTTACAAATTGGAATTCTAGTATTATCAGATTAGAGTGAATCAAAAATCCAAAGCAAAGTAATGAGAACAAGTATACTAAGCAAATAGGAAAGAAAACTGGTAAAGCAATATTAATATTAACAAACAACATAAAACTTAAGACAGAAAGCATTTAAAGATAAAAATAAGAAACCAAGATAAGAGCAAGAGAAACACTGTAGCAATAATATAAAACAATCATGCTGTTTTACTTGCATAAACACACACACACACACACACACACACACACACACACAATCTTCAGTGATTACATACTATCTCTATTTTTAATACTGTTTTACCCTAGAAAAGAGAAAACATTTTTATTTTCTTAATATAAGACTATTAAAAATATGAACCAATGTCATTTGCAGACATAGAGGTAAAAATCTTAAATATTAACAAATTAAAACTAAACACAAGAACACCATGATTAAATCCAGTTTAGCTCCAAATTTATGAATAAATATAAAAAATATAATAATGTGATGTATCAACAGATTAATCCTAAAAATCTTCACAAATGTAGGACATAGGTATTATTATATCGCTAATATTTTTGCAATAAATTAAAAATCCTTATACTTTCCTTATTAGCAATATAGTCAACATCTTACAATGGTCCAGGGAGCAGAAAGCTCAATCGAGCTCAATAGAGTGGGACTTTGGTAGAGAGTGAGGGTAAGACAAAGAAGAAGGGTCTGATCAGTCAATTATTTTTATTGTCTTTCACTTATTTATAATGTCCTGTATAAAAATTGCAGCTCAAAAATCTGCCACATAAAGATTGTCCGATCTATTAACATTTTTCCACATAACCTACATGTGGAATGTCATGTTTCCTTTCTGTGGAGAGTGGATTTGGAACATGTAGTCCATTTGGAAATGCACTACAGATCATTTGTAAGAGCTCTTTGTAGGTCATTCAAATGAGGAATGAAGAAGTCTGAATGTGGTTCAGTAATGAGGGTGAAGAAACCTGTTGGATTTGTCAGAATATTCAGGAGATAAAAATAATAAAACTTTCCTGTAAGTTTCTTGATGTGAGAAAGAGGAGTCTGGAATATTTCAAGTGACTGGTTAGATAGGTGATGATACTCCCCGTGGACCAAATATCACAACATCTTGATAGACTATTTTTCCCTTGTTACATCTCACATATAATCCAACCATAGAATCCATCAGTTTCACCTTCAAAATATATCTCAATTTATCCACTTTTCACCAACTTCACAACTGTTTTCATTGCTCAAACTTCCATAATATCTCACTGTAAGAGCCTTTCAACTGATCTCTATTCTATATACAGCACTTCCACAGGCCTCTCTCCACGTCGTCATAACATCATCATTTTAACATAACATCACGCCTCTATTGAATTTAACCACTCCAATGATTTCATGACATATTTAAGATAAAATTTAGAAAGCTGCATAAATAGGCAATACTACAATGAGAAAATTTTAAAAATGTTTCATTGTAAAAAGATAAATGGTATATTTTAACAGTGGTAATAAGGTCAAAGTTTGAAGACATTCGAATTATTTGGTAAGATATATATGTATATATATATATATATATATACACACACACACATATATACATATACATATATGTGTATATATATATCTTGTATAGTGGTTTCAGAAGTTCCTCCTTGAAATAGGCATTGAGGAGGGTAAGGTTGGATTTAAGTCCACTAATAACACTTATTTATATATGTTATATATATATATATGTAATAAGCTAATATATATAAGCTCATTATATATAATATATAAGCTAATATAAGCTCATTTTATAAGCTATAATATATATAAAATATATGTATACGTATGTGTATGTGTATACATGTTAATATATCACTGTGTATGTATAATATATATGCATTATATATGTATACACATCTATAATACATAGGTACTATATATGTATAACATATATATGTTATAATACATTTAGAGGATCATGCTACTGTGTTAACCAATTTATTTCCTTCCAATTATTTCACTTATAATATAGCTGTAACCTCTAAATAATAATACAAACATGCATTGCTTTTCATCTTTCTTTTACTCCCCAAACTCTTAATAAAAATTGGGTATCAGGGTATGCGTATTCTTTCTCTAATTTTCATAAATATATATTACATTCATACACACATATTTTGATTATACATATGTATATTCATACATACATCATATATTTCATACATATATATTATACACATATATCCAAACTTTCCACTTCCTTCTTAAATAAAAAAATCATTAATGTTTTTATTTATTCTATTATCAAACAGGAAATAATTGCAAATGGAAAAATGCAAACCATCCAAAATACAGCATATGTATAAGTATGGTTATTGAAATAGTTCATGTGAAGCTTTATTGAAAAGTCAAGACTTCTTCCTCTACTAAATATTTTTCTGGTCTGGCATATCTTCTCTGTGGATCTATTCTTCTATCATTTAGAGAATGCTTCACCAATGCCTCTAGATATACTTATATTCCTAGGTATTAAATTAATTTTTATCAGATCAGAGATTTAAGAAGATAACAGAAATGGAATTTAAAAGATAACCATCACATTTTGTAGTGTGAGACTGAAATCTGTTTGTGATATTAAAGTTCCTCCTTGAAATAGACATTGAGGAGGATAAGGCTGGATTTAACTCCGTTAATAACACTTACTTATCAAAGATGTAGTAATTATAAATATCACTGCTACTACTTGAAAAATGATCCCTTCTAGGTACACCCAAACAACATACAACTTTCTGAGTTTCTTAAAACAGTTATCAGTGAGTGGTTAAACAGAGTTAACTGGGCTGGCATAGTAGCTCACACCTGTAATTTCAGCATTTTGAGAGGCCAAGGTGCAAGGATTGCTTGAGGCCAGGAATTCACTACTAGCCTGGGCAACATAACAAGACCCCATCTGTATAAAACAAAATAAAATAAAATAAAATGCTTTTAGAAAAGAAAATTAACTAGTCAAACAAGCCAAAAACATTAGTCCCAATGCTAAATAAGCATTCATAATCTTAGATATAAATTATCAATTTTTGAGAAAACAATATAGCAAGTGCATTTTTTTCTACCCAAAGCAAATGTATATGGATTTATATGTATTACATTGTTAATCTCTAAGTAAAATTAAAGTGGTAAAACTAAATGAAATACACAAGTGTGTGTGTGTGTGTGTGTGTGTGTGTGTGTGTGCGCGCGCGTGCGCGTGCGTATGCTTATATTGATTTGAAAATGAGAAATTAAAATTGCTAAATGAAAGGAGCTTTACTTCATTAGACAAATATTCAGAATGTAATTCTACAGTCTTAAGAACTCAAGATTTGCAGATGGTTAGATCATGGGTGGCATAAACCAGAAAAATGTCTAGAACCTCCACAGTACAGGCTGGGCTCTAAGGGGTAAGGAAAGCGACTTTACACATTATCCTCAGATTAATGTAGTCTACGTTTAGAAAGGAATCAGTATCTATGGAAACCTAGTTTGGTGTGGAGAGACACAGTAGAGAGAATTGTGAAAGTAATAGTTAAAACCAGATATATTGCTGCTGCTCGTTGCAGAGTAATCTGGTCAAAGCTCATTTTATAAGCTAATTTGTACAGCAGGAAAATGGACTCTTCCTAGACACATTAGTATCTATGAAACACCTTTACAAAAATTATGACAGTGAAAGAAATCTGACCTAATCAACACTGTCTTGCTTCTAACCTCCAAGGTGCACTTGCTTGTTCCTGAGCATAGACCAATCTAATTAAGGGAGAAATTTAGTTAACGGTTTAACTTTGAAATGGTAATAGCCCCTCCCCTGAAACAAACACCCTTCTTGCTTGGAGGTCAGATCTCTTTTGTAAAACTAACAAATTAGCTACACGTTTAGAAATTATGGCTCAGGAGTCATGCAGCTATGGGCCACAAGATTCCTAACCTCCCCAGTTGCTCTTGTACATAACATTACTATTGTAAAACCTAAGATTGATGTTCAAGGTGTTTTTTTTGTTTTCCAGACCCTGCATTCTGATAGACCAGCTGGCACCACCCAGACCAGTAAGTGGCTTATCTAGTCTTGTGGCCTCTACACAGGAACTGACTCAGTGTAAGAGGACAGTTTTGACTCCCTATGATTTTATCTTCAACCCAACAAATAAACGTTTCTCATTTCTAGCCCCCTTTCCACCAAACTATTCTAAAACAAACAAAAAAACTAGCCTCCAAATTTTGAGGGGAGACTGGTTTAAAAAATAACTCTGTCTTCCACAGGACCAGCCTCATATTAATTAAACTCTTTCTTTACTGCAATATCACAATACCAATGAATTGGTTTTGCCTCAACAGTGGGCAGGAAGAACCCACTGGGCAATTACACTTATGCACACTAAATTAAAATATTTCAGTGTTAAGACAAATCTAGGACCCAACAATTTTCAGGATGGTACAGATTAAACTCAGTTTGGCTTATCTTCACATCAGAAGCTATGAAAATTACTGGCAGGAAACACTAGAGAAGAGATACATTAAAGTTATATTTTATGAGCTCCTTATATTATGTAGAAACCTCAGGTTCCTCTTTTACTTATCACAATTTTTCATACTATGTATTTTTCCATGACATTATAAGCAGACTGGTATAAAATATGTTGCCATATTTCTATGTAAGTATCTCATTATTACATAAGGAGAATCATATAAGGAAAGCAAACCTAGGGCTTTACTTTGGAGAGTTTTGAAATTTTTATTGATGTATTTCTGAATAAAGATAAGAATATTACATAATTTACCTAGCATTTACATTAAGATCTCAGTAAGCAAAAGACCTATACATTTTTAACTTTTATGATGAACTCACCTTGGACTTAAATACACTACTACTACTACACAACTGCTATTACAACACTGAAAGTTCAATAAACTGTCCCTACGAGGGAAAAAATAGAATTATGCAGTAGAACTAAAAAAATATAAAGAATTATGTATAAAGAATTATGCAACAGAACTAAAAAAATCCCAGAACTAAAAACAAACTACTGAATCTCTCTCTTTTCATTTAAATGCCAAGAAAAAACCACATGTGCATGTACACACACACACAGACACAGACACAAGTCAACATTTACGTGAAGGTATCTCCCATATATTTTGAAATTCCCTCCATCTGACTAAAGTCCAGAGAATGACATTCCCACCTCAGACAGCATTCATAAAGCAACATGGCTGGTAAAGAAGAAAGTAATTTCTTAAGATCACCTTCTCATGTGAACAGTAATTTCAGATTAGTATTCAATGTGATCTCCATGAAGCATGCTTCTCGATGACTTCTACTCTGGATGGTTCTCATAGCTTAAGTAGAAAAATAGAACTTCTGGGAAAAAATGCAGAGGCTGTGAGCAGTGATGCTGGTGGCTGATGCTTATCAAGGGTAATAACTTATTTTAAACATATTTTTTTAGTTTTTGTTTTAATATAAAAAAATATTAAAATAGGGAGAGAAGTGATTTTCCCAGATTTGTACATGTATGTTTCCTATCACTGCTTGGAAGAGAATCAGTTCCTATTCACCGATAAAGTTTCCACCTTTGCACACTGATTAAAACTGAAGGATGAGAGAGCTATATAGAATCAATAATTTGGGTATTAATTATTGACAACAAATGGCCTTTGAAACACTATGAGTACCATTATGCAACAGAATAAGGCCATACCTTCACTCTTCCAATCCACCTTTAAGTAGTAACACTAAAGAGTACTGAGGAGTCACTAGATATAAACATTTAAATGTTGATATTATAAAGCAGAACATTTTTTTCTGTTTTTTCTTTTAAAATTATATTTCCTTGTCACCACTTTGCCATTACTTTTTTGTTTGTTTTATATTTCTGATGTCCTTAGTAATTTTTTTTTTTATTTTTTGGCAGTGCATAAGAAAGCAACTTACTTAAGGGACATGAAAAGTCTTCACAAAAGAAGTAACTGTTGATTAGGGCTTGACCACAGAATAGGATTTTCCAGAGATGGAGAGCAATCCGGGCAGCAAAGATTATGCTTTTGGTGGAGCTCAATGTCAGAGTCTAATAAATTCCAATGGTGCAATAGGTTTGGCCCCCTAAAGGTTTGCTGAAAAGTCACTGACATGAAGCAGATTAATTAATAGGAGAAAGACATACAAACTGATTTAATGTGCATGTATAGGTGCCTTCAGAAGAAAGACTCAATTACCCAACAAGGTACAGAAGCTTGAATATCATCTTGAGGATACAGAAAAAATATAGGCTTAGAGCATGGCCAAAACCAGATTATGTTGGTAAATCAGGTTTAGTGGCCAGACACGTTATGGGAAGGAGAAAGGAGGAAGCCTAGCTAGCAAAGTTGGCCTCATTATGCCCTTGAAGATTCATAGGTAGCAGTCCTTAGAAAGAATAGATAGTAAATGTCTCTTTTCAGACTTTTAAAGGTCTGAGACTCTCAGTTAATCTCTCCTGATCCAGGAAAGGCCTAGAAAGGGAAGCCCTGGCTGCACTAATGTGTTGCTCTGCAGATGCAGATTTCCCCTACTCAGTCTGCTGGCCAAGTTACAGACCTTTCAAATATATCAAAGAAATGCATTCAAGGGTAAAATATTTTTATTTTCTTTAGTGGCTAACTTTTGTTCATGTGGCTTTTGCAGTCACTGAATCATGAAGCACTTATAGTCAAAGTGTAACTTCCAAAGATGGCATTACATAGTCCCTGTCCTTCAAGAATAAGAAGCAAGAAAACATTAGTGAAGTAGGACAGAGGAAACTATATTCTCCATTATGCATGATGAAGCATGTTTCCTTCTTTGATGAATAGAACATACTTCAGCACTACAGGTCCCAAGAGGAAATAACTTCCATTCGCCACACTGACAAGGCACATGTCTTTATTGTCCTCTACAGCACTTAGCACACTGTGGATGTTTAATTAATAAAGGACTTTCTCACTACAGTGAATAATGTTCAATGCTGGCATTCCTACTTTCTTTTCACTGCTCCTACGATGGTAATTTGGAGCTTCTGCTTAAGTGCAAAGTCAAGTGACAAGTTGGTAATTCTCCTCCTTAAAAGGCAAAGTCAATGATACTTCACAAAAGTTCTTACTTTTAAATCATCTTTTTCAGAGGTTCCTAACCTAGTTAGTGTTTCTTGTAGTTATACATTATAACCGGATTCATTTATACCTGGCCAACTGCTATCTGTGTTAGGTGCAGATTTTAAGACTATTTAACATAGGACTCTTTTAATACATTTATCACAAGAACATTAATAATTTGGCATTTAATCTTACTCAACATTGGAACATTTGCTGTATTCACTAGATCTGCAATTTTATCCTTCACAGAAAACAAAATGTGACTTTATCAATTATGGATTATTTCAGAATGAGAAGAGAGAACTAATAAAATCAACACCACAAGACACAATCAGATATTTCCAAATACTATCGATATTACAACATTTCTCAGTATTTTCTTAGCAATAGACTAGTTGTAATAATTTTGAAATATGAAGTTTAAGTTTCTATTACGTTTTTTCTGAAATAGTGGCTACATGTAAATTACTATTGCTAAGAGTAATATGATATTACCTATGGCTGTGGTCTGAATGCGTTCCCCCAAATGAATATTTTGAAACTTAATTGCAAATGTGGCCAATGTGATAGTATAAAAAGAAGGGTTTGCTAGGAGGTGATTAAGTCATGATGGTAGAGCCAGCCCTTAGCAAACACTGAACTTGCTGGTACCCTGATCTTGGATTTTTCAGCCTCCAGAATTATGAAAAATAAATTTGTATTATTTATAAATTATAAATGTGGTATTCTGTTAGAGTAGCACAAATAAATTGACATGTCTTTTTTTTTTAATACAGGATCTCACTCTGATTACTCAGGCTATGGTATGTAGTACAGTGGTGTGATTTTAGAATACTGTAGCTTCCACCTTCCTGGGCCCAAGTAATCCTCCCACCTCAGCCTCCAAAGTATCTGGGACTACAGGTACACACTACCACACTCAGCTACTTTTTTTTGTATTTTTAGTAGAGATGGGGTTTTGCCAAATTGCCCAGGCTGGTCTCAAACTCTTGTACTCAAGCAATTCATCTGCCTCAGCTTCCCAAAATGCTGGGATTACAGGTGAGAGCCACTGCATCCCACCCAGACTGACACCTCTTAACTATTAATCTGATCAGTTCACTTATAATTTCATGATCTTATGCAATTTCCTGATATAACGTCAACAGTTTCTTTTTAATAAGATTTTCCAGCCTAAAAATCTATGACTATGGTATGTTTAAAAATAGTTTTTGTGTTTAATTTTAAAATAATTGTTTAAATTTGTATTTATCTGATTATATATGTGAAATATCTTTTTATATGCTTATACACAATTTGTGTATCATTTTTGGTATTTAGAAGTATCTATAAATGTCTTTGTCCCATTTTTAACGTACTTATTTTAATTTTATATATTTAAGGTGTATGACGTTGTTTTGATATACATAGTAAAATGGTTACTACAGTCAAGCCAATTAATTCCAGATTGAAACAACCAAAAATTATTTTAAAATATGTGAAACAACAGATTTCAATATTAGGCATTAGGCAAGAAAAAATTATATCTAGAAATGAGAAACAAATCATGAGCACTAAAATTGTCCCAGTTTATTCCCTTAAAAGAATTTTCACTCTGCTACAAATAATGGGGGAACTCACTGAATTGAGGAAAGGGATCTAACAATGTGAAGAGTACAAGGGTGGATTTCACAATATAGAATATTGGAGAGTAGAGAGGTAACGGAGAAGGCAGAGATTGGAAGGAGGTGTTTCTAGAGAATTTAAAACAGTGTGAATCAAAACATGCATATGAGTAAAATACCATGGATGAAAAAAACATATGTGAAAGGATTACAGAATAGCTCTTAGCATTCATACCAAACAGTCTGGAAAAACATGCAGTTTCATGGGGCATTATTTGGTCTTCTCTGGTTTTACATGAACTTTATGATGTGATTTTGTTTCCTCTATTATTAATACTATTTATACATTATTTTTTAGTAGGCTGCTCTGAGGTTTAGATTGTAATCTTTAATCAGAATCTATTTTCAAATAATCGTGTATGACTTTACATGCAGTATAAGGTTCTTACAACAGAATACTCCAAAATGCCTTTCTCTCATATGCATTATTGTTATACATACAACTTTTGCATATGTTATAAACATATATGGCTCATGTTTTTGCTCAGAGTGTCTCTATCTTCTAAAGTAATCAAAAATTATTTTAAAAGATTTGTAATCATTTCATTCTCAGTGCTCTTCATTTCTCTGAGTGAATCCAAAAAAAAAAAATGTCTGGTATTATATGTCTTCTTTCTAGAGAAATTCCTGTAGCATTTCTTCCCACAGATATTATTGATCTAAAAAAAAGTATTTCATTTTTATTTTCAAAGCTTTATCTTTGGTCACAGCTTTCTGAGTTGATTTCTTTCGGTACTTTAGCATTTCCTGTTTTCTAATGTATGATTTATGAACTCAGCACATATTCCTAACCCTCTGCCTATTTTCTTCCCCACAAATTCTTTCTTTTCTATTGAAGAAACAAGGGAGAAGAGCACCAGAGATCTTGAAATATTGTTTGTCGCTCTGTTGTTCCTCTCTTCCTCTAATTCTACAATACAAGGGAGACTTTCTCTGTATCTTCTCAAGAGTTTCCAGTGGGAATTGTGGAGGGAAAAGACCTGAAAGATGGTGAAGACTCCCTGCTATTTTCGAGGTCCACAAAGCCTTCACCTTTGCATTTGCCCAACCTTCACCAATCTCCCAATAATCCTATTAAACTTACATTGTTGGTGTCTGGCTATGTCTTATACAGGTGTATCAGTCTGCATCTGGTGGAGTCAAGAAAACTTTGAACTTGTTTTTCTAGTTTTGTTTTGATTTTTTGTTGTTGTTGTTTTTCATTGAAAGGTTTGGAATGATGCATGGTAAATCCAGTAGATATGTTTATAGTTTAACAAAGTTCCCTATGTCTCAACCATAAGTCTTTTTCAAGAATGCATTTCCATCTCTCCACTCCCATGAACATTCAAGGCATATATGCACAAAAAAGAGTCACTAATTGTAAGGATGCTAGCATGACAGAGAGTCCAAGCGTTTCTCACCGATACCTGTGTTGAAAGATGACTCAATGATCAGATTTACTCCTATCTGTGCTCTCAGTCTCTCAACACTTTCACAGCAAATAATGTCCAACTCAGAAAGAGGAAGCTAATTTTTGTTCACAGCCTGGAAATTGTAAGCTATAATTTTATTTTAAAAAATAGAAGAAAAAGAAAGAAGGAAAAAAGGAAGGAAAGAAGAAAAAAGAAAAGAAAGAAAACATTATATTTAATACATATTAACTTTAGAGATCTGAAAATCATTCCTGTTGTACAAGTAAGGTCTTTGCCTTAAAAAGAAAAATGACACCCAGAAATAAAACATGGGTGGGGCAGGAAATGAACTCCTAAGATAATGCAGTCTGATATCCTAAAATGTCCTGGAGTTCCTGAAATTCTTCCTCTCAATATTGAGGACTTTTAAAGAAGATGTTGGAGAATATACTTTTCTGGAGAAAGAAAATATCCTTAGATATGTATGGTAAAAATTGAGACACAGATATAAAAATGTTGACAGTTTCAATATTTACTATATACTACCATTTCCTTTGTTAAAAGTGAGCATACAATATAAAATTTGGAAAAGTGATTTTTAACATACTTATTGATTCTGAGGTTGAAGAAAATAGGTATACAATTTTAATTTACCTGTTGCTGTCATAATATAGTATACAATATTAAATACTGTGGGGAATATAACTTTCAAAACATCATGCACTGCTCTGATAGACAGTAGATTTCTTAAGTCGAGAGATTTATATGGAGTTTTCTATATTCATTTTTTCATTCCCAGTAGCAAATAGCAGTTCTTTGTTCAAAGTGTGATAAATATCACACAAAAGGAGGAATCAATGACTGACGTGGAGTAAGATAAGTCAATAGATAGCTACAAATATCGTTATTTATTTGTTTGCTTTATTTTGCCTTTGTCACATAGCTATAGAAAGGCTGTATTTGTCAGCATTTGATGTGGCAAAAAGCAATCCCCAAATTTCAGTGCATTTCAACAACAAAATATTTCTTATTCAAATATCTGCATGTCAACTGCTGCTCTGTTCTGACTCAGCTCAGCTCTATCCAGCTCAACTCTTCTTCTCCAGTCAGCTTACTCCATGACCCAGGAATAGCTCTGAGCTAGAGCCAGCATTCTCAAGAAGATGACAGGAGCAAGACTGACTGAGCCACATGAATGTATCTAAAGCTTGTAGTAAAACATGATGTACATCATATAGGCTCACATTCTCCCAGTCTAAGGAAGTCACAAGGCTGAGCCTGAAAATGGAGAGAGAGAAAACCTGCACCTACAACAATACCTGGCAGAAATGAGGATGTACATCACTTATAGAGGGGAAAAGAGTAGATTATCGAAGACAATAATACAAAAACTGTGATGAATTTTTATGAATATAAATCTCTATACTCAGAGATTCTCTGGGGTCCATTTATATGAATCTCACAATCTTCCCTGATGGACATGAACACCACAATTTTATTTTCCAAAAAGTTTTAGAACCATCTTAGTTTTGTGTGAACAAATATTTGCCAGATTTACATATTATTTGAATTCTGAAGATATGTTTTAAAAACATATTTGTCTACTAAATAAGAACACTCCTTTTAGGTATTTCCAATTTTCTTGGAATATATATCATTATTTATCCATTTGACATAATCAGTTGAAGCTCAAAAGTACAGTTTTAGCAGTATAAGTACATACCTGTAGAAACTCCCTAAAAAATGAAGGAAAAAGAGAGCATTTACCAAAGTATACTAGAATGTTTTAACAAACAAGTTCTACTGTGAAAATAAATAGGTATCTTAAGTGAAAAAAATTTTTTGGAAAGTATACCTAAGAGGCAGAAGTCAGACACTTTTAAACATGTCTGTGTTTCTTCAACTGTCCCTTGGATGCCCAGGTTCACAAATTTACTGTATGTAACTTGTAAATTTAAAGTATGAAAAAAAATGAATAATTTACAGTTAGATTGGTTAAGAGAAATGTAATTATGTACATGTCCTTGAAAGATAAAAGAGATAAACATATGAATGTATACTTAATTTTTAAATGACTATAACAGTTTATCTAAATTGATTAGAGATAAACACAATGCTGTCACTACTTGGAGAATCACAGAAAATTTAAGAAGCAATTTTCCAATTATATCAATGAAAACACCCCAATTTCTTAAATTAATTATATTTTAAATTCTATATAATAGTGTTAGAACAAAGCTACTTTTTAAGAAAAAGACACTGTTTAAGTAATTCCATTTCTACTTAATCAAACATTATTCATGTCAAATTATGTCAGACTACCTGTGAAGTTCATCTGAGTAGCTGGAGAGAGCAGGTTAAACACTGATGGCATTTTCCCCACATGACAATGTTTTCATTAGGTACCCTATTAAACTGGGAACACAATTATTAAAAATCATCTACCATTTCATAGAAAGGTTGACCCTAGCAAATGATTACAAGAAGAGCCATGCTTTAGAAATTATGGCAGTACATATGATTTTTTTTTTGGAAGAACTTGAGCAGAACTAATATGCTTCATGTGAGAAAGTACAGAAAAGCAGGGAGCAGGACGGACCTAGCAAAAAATAAGGAAGAGATGGGGAAACAGAAGACTGATCGAGGGTAAGGTTGACACAACCCCAACAGCCCCCACCCCAGTCTTTCCAAGTTAGCAGATTTGGGAATAGAACCATGTTAAATGGCATTTATGAAGTTTTACTCTGAGAGATGCTGTGTTAAATTCTCTCCTGTCTCATTAAATACCTAGTTAAATGTATTTTGTGTAGTAATGCTTAGAATATTGCCTTCTCATATAATAAAAAGAGATGGTGAATTTATTGCTTATTCTAATGGTTAGTTTTAGATGACTGTAGAGCTGACATTTGAGGAAAGCAGGAAACCAGGTTATCTGTTAGATATGATTTATAATATTCATTCTTAAAAAAATTATGGGAGATTTGTATATGTGATCATTCATATAATAAACAAACATACACAACACCCATAACTAAAATAACTAGCATTCATATGAAACTTGAGTTGCAAAGTATTTTTATTAATCCATATGAAGTATACATTAGTATACATGACTGGAGTATGTAGTATACATTAATATTATTCCATTGCACTACAGTGTTATATGTCATATCCAAGAATTAGAAAAGTCAGAACTAGAAATGGATCTTCTAAAACCAAATTCTTAACAAATCCCTGAAAATTGAGAGCTTTGAAAAAATGGAGTATTTGAAAAATACATAAGGGCAAATCACTGGATAAATATTTCCAGTAGAGAATATTACACCCAGGCATCTGTCATACTGACCTTTTAAGAGGTACTGGAAATGTCATGTGTCACCTAAATAGCATACCCAATACACGCTGAAGTGTTCCACATAATCTAAGCTCAGGACAAACAAGAACAATCTGTGAAGCCAGCTGTTTCTAGCATGATTAAACTCTCCTTCAAAATAGACTCTTGTCTCAGATAGCGTGCTCCACTCAGTGGAGGTACGTGCGAGTATGCCAATTCTTTACACACTTCAGGATTTCTACGTCTCTATCTTTTACAACATGGAGTAGCCACTCAGCAGACACAGCACTGTTAAGACATTTTTGTCTGTAACACAATGAGAATTTGACTTTTGTAGGTAGTTTTATTTTTTGTTGTTGGCAGTGGTGATCAAGGAAAAAGAATAGGGTAAATCCCACTAGAAATAATACCTATTTTCCCCACTCCAAGTCATTTCTTGCTTCTTATACCATTTGAAAAAATTAAGCAGAATATCTAAAATGCCAACCTGATAATAGGAAACATTGATTATATTTTGTGATAAGTTAATCTCCGTTAAGGCATCTCAAGCCACTTTCTGCCTTTATTTCTTAAAGAAAACATAGCACATGAAACAAAATATAAAGAAGGAGTATGTCTATTTGTCTATTGTATAAAGTCTCAGAGGAGACTAAGCCAGAAATTCTAGTAAACTTGGCTTTGGAAAATATGTTTTATTGGGTGTTAGTATAAAAATAGCCTAAGTCTGGGTGCAGTGACTCACACTTATAATGTCAGCAGTTTGTGACGCTCAGGTGAAAGGATTGCTTGAGCCCAGGATTTCACCACTGCAGTGAGCTATGATTGTACCACTACATTTCATCCTGGGTAGTGGTCTTTATAAATAAATTAATAAATTATAAATGGTGATTAATGAAAAATAGAACTTCAATGAAAGACAATGAGAAGAGATGAAATAAGATCAGTGTCAAGTTATAAGGAGGTTTCCATTAGTCTATGGGTAAATGAGCAAAATTAATGAAATTAACACTTTACATTTTATGCACTTAAAATATAATAGGTATACAGAAAACATATGTGTACTTGTTGAAAAGAAAATTACTGCATTAACGAATAACCTTCAACATTGTATAATTGTATGGCAGAGCTTGGTAGCAGGCTATCCAATCCTTGTTTTTCCATATTTTTATTGCTAGTTTTAGGGATGTGCCCTGTTAAAATATGATGTCTGCCAGTACCCCTTGAAGTTAGAAGTGGGCATCTAACTAAATTCTTACCAAGAGATATAGGTAGAAATGTAGTAAAGTACTTCTAGGAAGGACCTCTGTTACCAAGCTTTTGCTAGGTTATCCTGAACTAAAACAATTTCAGTTTTAATTATTTAGAACAAAATTCATGGTATACAAAGATTCATGTCTATCTCATATTATGCTATATTGATGTTTTAGCCTATGCTGTTTTCCACATTTCTTTTATTCAAGGATCCTGTTTGAAGAAGTTTCTCCAAGCTGAAACATGCTATTTTTTTGACAAGGAGAAAAAAGAAATTTAGAAAGCAGGTGATGGTTATTGAAGCTTCCGCTTGAGTATGGCATATGAGTATCTATTTGCATTTTATTACCCAAAACAAATCAAATGTTTAAATGTGAGTCAGTAACAAATCTATTGCACTTGGCATAAAGAAGATAAAAAAATACGCATTTTAAAGAAATCATAAGTTGTTCATAGTTTATTTTATAGGTAAGATCAATGATTAATATGAAAACTGAGTAGTTATGTATAATTATAGTTTTGAATACCATATTTCTATCAGCTTTGAGTATATTTTTATTTTATTAATCTATATTTATACTTACATATGTGAATAATTTTTAAATATACAAAACTGTATTCAGACAACTTGATCCCATCTCACTTTAGGAAATGGTATCTACTAAAACTATACACTGAGAAAAAGGTTCAGGCAATGATAATTTAAAGAGTTCAGCCATTCGTCTCTAGAGGAAATAGTGTAAAACTGTGTATAATAATCAATTATGATCATTTTAGATAATAAAAATCATCCACAGAAAGAAGAGGAATTGAGATGTTTATTTCTGCAAAACAGTGTAACTTTTGAGTAAGAATGGCAAATGTTTATGGCTTTTTTGGCTAGTACAGCTCAGTCCAGGTATAAACTAGCTGTGCCGTCTTAAAGCTGATAGAGTGATTCAGCAGTTTTGCTATGAACAGAGGCAGACACAATTAAGTACCAAAAGAGGTATATGTTCAGGAAAAATCTGCAGCTTTGCAGGCCAAAAAGTGATAAATTCAATTTATAATGGCTGGGGGAAAAAAAAAAAAAACCCATACTG